>CAUYON010029742.1:0-13622 GCA_963573935.1 Arctocebus calabarensis
ATTTTTTTTTTTTGTAGAGATAGAGTCTCACTTTATCACCCTCGGAAGAGTGCCATGGCATCACACAGCTCACAGCAACCTCCAACTCTTGGGCTTAAGCCATTCTCTTGCCTCAGCCTCCCAAGTAGCTGGGACTACAGGTGCCCGCCACAACACCCGGCCATTTTTTGGTCACAGCCACCATTGTTGTTCTGTGAGCCGGGGCTGGATTCGAACCCACTAGCTCAGGTGTACGTGACTGGCGCCTTAGCCCATTGAGCCACATGCGCTGAGCCAGTGGTGCAAAGTACTGGCTTTTAAGTAGTGCAAAGCAAAACTTTGTGTAAGACTTGGGTGCACATACTGAAAGATACAAGCGGTGTTGGGCAATTGGTAAACTTGCACGTGCTACTTGCCAAGAGAAACATGGGCTTTCTCAGGAGAGAGAGAGGGCAGTGAATTCGCCTTTGCCCACAGGAGATAAAGTTAGTCTAGTGTGTTCTGGATGAGTCAGGAGCCCTCTAACTTAGACACATGGTACCCAAATACTTCCCTGCCTGGGGTAGGGACTCAGGTTAAGCGAGAAAAGGAAGGATGCACTCAGCCCTTACAATGGTCCTTTGAGTTTCCAGGTTCTATCGTAATTGGCTTTGGAGAAAAGATTCCACCATAGTGAGGCAAGTCCATCCGAGTGCCCTGTTGTCATAAGTCTTTGTATACCTGTGAGGCAGGGCATTGAGTACATTTTTTAGGACTCTGCCAGGAAGGGCAAAATATTCAAATGGTAGCCCAAGTTGAACATCCTTAAGAAAGAAAATATGCTCATTCCTCAAGTAAAGACCTCAGTGGTTTCCAAAGCCAAACTAAATTCCTGTGTGGGTAACCCCTGCACCTACTTGAGGGAACAGACATAAATCATGTCAAGGTCAGTTAGTGGAGGTCCTAGGGACAGGGCCATGTGTGTGTGCCAAGAGTAAAAAGGTAACGCGTATTAAGAGATTAGTATGTTCTAGGCACTGGGCTAAATGGTTTATATCTCTTGGGTCATTTTAACGTACCTGCTCTCTAAGAAGGTGGTGGTCTCTCCTTTTGTCTACACAACAAAACAGGCTGAGAGAAGTTAATTAATGTAGCACAAACAAAAGAGTGATGGTGAGGGGACACACACCTGGCTCTGGCCGACTCCAGAGCCCCCCTTGGTAACTGCCTCACAGAGAAGGCGGCATCACACCTGCTTGGTGTATGTTGGCTGTTCTTTTCTTGCCCCAAACCTGTCCTTGGCGTGGAGCTGTCCCTGACCTGGGTTTCTCTCCTGTGGCCTAGACATTGGCCAGCCCAGGGATCAACTGGTCCTGATTGGGCATGCCCCTCTGTGACAAAGCCAGAAGAAACCCAAAATGAGCTTTGCTAGAGACTCTGGCCTTCCTGTTGGCTGTGTAGTGACCATCTGAAGTCAGTGGGCTTGTGGAAAGGCTTGACACCCAGGCCTCCTGGCTGTCAAGATCCTGGCAGCGTTTCATTTCACTGCCTTGGCCTGGGTCATCTGTTCTGGAGTCTGGGGTGGTCTCTGCTCCAGGGCTATTCCAGTTACTCAGGGGGGCTGACAAGATGTTGTTACCCAGCTGCAGGAGCCTTTGTCATCACCTCTGCTAAGATGGTGCTCGTCTCCGGCACTAGGATTTCAGGCTGGAAAGAGGTGCCTTTGGCAATATAGCTGACTCAGACTGATAAGTGCGGTAGTCCCTTTGAAAGGCAGGCAAGCTTCCTTCCTTAGCCCCAGATGATATTTCTTGATGTTCCCTTAACAGTGGGGTTTATGGATCACTTGGACTGGTGATTAAGCCACCCAAGGGAGACCTGAGGGCAGCGTGCAGGATCCTTATCACTATGGGTCACCTCCTGACACAGAGCATCCAGTTCTGACTCCCAGCTGGCACTAAGTAGAAAACAACCCCCTGGGCTTTCGGACTTTGTACTTTACTGGGTGATTCACTATCTAGTAAAACCATCTTCTTTCGGGCTTCCCAGAAACCTACGTTGGAATTTTGATGACTACACCAGGGTATATTTAGTAGCTGAGACTTGAGGCATGTCCTGGCCCTGCAGCCAGGTGACCGAGTGACCTTAGCCCAGAGACTGTGTTTCCTCTTTGGGGGAGTGTCGTGGCATAATTTTTCTAGGAGGTCTCTGGGTTGCCTTTAAAATAAGCAGTTCTTTCTCTCGAATCTTGTGGCCAGCAGTTCCCCTTCCATTCTTCATGAAATCTGTGCTCTCAGCCAGCACCTCCATGTTGAACAGCTGTGGGCCCAGTGCTGTCGAGGAGGAATATGAGATGGGTGAGAGGGGACACACTCCAGCTCCCTTGCCCACAAGGAGATGATAGTGTCCAAGGCCTGTCGTGATAGCAGACAAGCCTGTGAACAGCACACCAATGACCCTGATGATCTGAGCAGAGGACAGTAGAATCAGAGCAGGGATTGCCTGCGTCAGGCCTCATAGACTGAATCTGGAACATAGACAGAGGGCACAGGTGATGTGCGTAACTTACCCAAGAGAGGTTATGTTTTTATTGCACATCTGGAAATCCTTGGCATCAAGTGCCAAGGGTTCCCACATGCATTTCTGGTTGGAATTATCCTAGTTCTGCAGCTGCCTACTAGCAGAACAGAGCCCCACAGCTCTTTGGGCCGCCTCCACCCTAAGGACCTCAGACATAGTAACTGTAGAAGACACTGACGGGGCCTGAGTGTCTAGCCCAGATCTTTTGGTTCTTTCCCATGTGCCTCTCTGGGCTTCCCCAGTGAGATCATTAGTGTGCGGAGGGTAAGAACGGTGTCATAAACTTCCCACGTATCTTTGCTGCTGCTACTTGCCTTGGGCACACAGAGGTCCTTTGTATACCCATAATGTAGCCACTTAGGACAGGCCCAGCCAAGCTTTGTTTATTCTTGGAAACTCTGTGTGTGCAGTTTTTATTGTTGCTGTTTTATCGCATTCAAGTACGCACTGCATCTTTTAAAAAAATATATTCTGAGGCTCAAAGATTATCTGTAAAACTGAGTTTCATCAGCACCAGTGGAAACAAAAAGTTGGCTTTGCTGTTTTCACCCCTTAGCCTTGTAGCTGATGATGAAATATTTGTGGCAAACACGTGTTTGCACTTGGTCACTGACTTAAGCCTGTGGGTTTCAGGGGAGCAAATAAGCAGCGTGTGGGATATGATCCAGAGAGTATCTTTTGCTTCCCAAAGGAGCAAAAGGCTCAGACCGTCTAACTGGACCTGAAGTTGAATTCAAAATGAAGTGGTTAGAAAGCAAGTTCTTACCTCTGGAGTTCTTGTCTCTCCAGAGGGTTCTGATTTGCTGATGATTGAAAAAAATAAAGAGGAACCGTTTGCAGCTTTCCAATACTGGTGTGACAAGTGCTACTGGTACCTTCAGCTGAGGGCTGTCTGCCCTGAGGTCCCCCATGTTGCCTCCCCGAGGTGCAGGGGGCGTCTGGAGCTTTCTCCCTGCTCTGCAGGTAACGCAGAGGAACATCTGCATTTTTTGCCCTGTTCTAACAAGTCTGGCCACTTGGTCCCAGAGTTACTTCTTGTCCTGTCAAGTGTTGGGTCAAACAAAGCACAATTTTGTGTGTGTGTGTTAAAGCTGTAATTGCAGACATTTAATCGGCAGCGTGATACTGACTGGTCAGAAGTTGCTTTGTAAGCTGGCATTGGACAATTATCCTAAGCCACATCAGACTCCTCCTTGGGGAGGAGAAGGTGTCAGGTGGCTGACACAGGTGTTGCTGAATTCTGTCTGTGTGTCAGAAGCTCTGCGATCCTGCCAAGAGAGGCAGCTGAAATTGTGGATGGTGGCTGCTTCTGTCATTTGTGATAGGGAAGGGGAAATGGAATTTGAGGGGACCTGGGCATTTAGAACTACGCTCCTCGTGGGAAAAAGCCTCAGGGCCCCAGAGACCAAAATGAGTCCTTCTCTCCCTGCTGTGTCTGCCAGGGGCTGTGGGTGAGGGAGCAGGAATGGAGGAAGAAGGTTCTGGGTGGCAGGAGGGAGGAGAGTGGGACCCAGACATGTCCTGGGGTCACTGGTTGTTTCCATTCCTCTCCACTAGTGTTGGGGACCCAGAGCTTTTTGGCCACCCATGTATAGCTTTCCTTTGTCTCTGAGTCTCCCAGAGATGAGCTTCTGAGCCTGAGACCCGACCCGGGAAGGCTCCAGACGCAGGTAATTTCAAATAGACTCATTTCTCCCCATCGGCCAAGACCATTCAGCCTGGACTGGGTGTGGGTATTCAGTGAAACCCAGGAGCCTCGCCCCGCTGGTTTTAATCAGGAGGCTCCTCATGGTAATTGGGGCTCCTCTGCCACGGGTCTGGGCCTACTTAGGTTTCCAAATGCCAAGCGAGCTCGTTTCCACAGATAGAGCTCCAGAAGGCTGGCTCACTCCAGTGTGGGCCCCATTTTAATATGGAATTTTGAACTCTTCTGGCAGAGATTTTTCCAGTCTGTTTTTTTTTTTTTTTTGAAAAAGAGGGTAAGATAATCTGTGGCGGCCTTTCTGGAGAAATCATTTGGAGAGATGGGCTGGAGCGTGGCAAGATGAAAACTGGCGGGGCTGTCAGGCGGCTGATTATGCCTTATAAATGCAGCTCCTCCCTCAGCCTCTCAGGGCAGGGGGCCTCTGGGCCATGCATAGTCACCTGGGCCCCCCGACTCAGAAGGGCCCTCACACTTGGTTTAAAGATGGGCTACTGCTGTCTTGAAAGTTTTGATTTTTGATCCCCAAGGCCTCTGATTATATAGCCAGTCCTGCCGAGAGGGCCCAGGCCCAGGCAGTGGTTATCTGAGGTAAAGCCGGGCTCTGCCACTCCCAGGCCACACGCACGGGAATATTCCAGGACATTGTTTCCATCATCACTCTGTGACCAGCATTAGCCCCTCCCGGTAGCCATTATTATTATCATCACTCTGTGACCAGCATTAGCCCCTCCCAGTAGCCATTATTATTATTATTATTATTTTTTGAGACAGAGCCTCAAGCTATCACCCTGGATAGAGTGCCATGGCATCACAGCTCACAGCAACCTCCAATTCCTGGGCTCAAGCGAGTCTCCTGCCTCTGCCTCCCAAGTAGCTGGGACTACAGGTGCCCGCCACAACGCCTGGCCATTTTTTGGTTGCAGCCGTCATTGTTGTTTGGCGGGCTGGGCTGGATTCGAACCCGCCAACTCAGGTGTACGTGGCTGGTGCCTTAGCCCGCTGAGCCACAGGCGCCAAGCCAATGATGAGGATCTTAAACGGATCCCTCTAAATCAGGAGGCGTCTAAGCAACTTTGAATTGCAAAATTAAGTTTCTTCACATAGTCGCAGTTAACTGGAAAAAAATACGTTTTCAATACTCATCAGAGATGCTGTGTGGTAGCCTACTATAAGTTTAGTTTAAATAGATGAATAAAGCTATTTTTTTTGACACCCAAGCATGCATTCTGTAAATTTTGCCCCAGTACTGTACATACCCTGCATTCATAACACATATGCATTTTTCCAATATAGAAAAATATTGTACATGCTGTTTTATAAATTTCTGTTTATAAAGAAATATTATGAACATCTGTCTATGCCTACAAATATTAATTTGTCATATGTGTTGAGAATCCCTTATTCAAAATGCTTGGGACCAGAAGTGTTTCAGATTTAGTTTTTTTTGTTTTTGTTTTTGTTTTCAGATTTTGGCTTATTTGCATTATACTTACTAGTTGACTGTCTTGAATCAAAAAATGTGAAATTCGAAATTTTCACTGGAGCATTCTGAATGTCATATGGATTCATTAAAAGTTTTGGAGTTTTGAATATTTCAGATTTTGAATTTTTGGATTTTGGATGTTCACTCCACTTATAGTGATTCTGAAACTTTTGCGAAACCTTTGAGAATAGGGTAAGAATTATATACTCTCAAAAAGGCATATATGCAACTGCACAAAAATGTTTATATGTAATTTAAGGGCACTTGAGAACACCAGATTAAGAATCACTTGTCTAGGGGGTGACTGTGGCTCAGTGGGTAGGGCGCTGGCCCCATATACCAAGGGTGGCGGGTTCAAACCTGGCCCTGACCAAACTGCAACAAAAAAATAGCTGGGCGTTGTGGCATAGTCTCAGCTACTTGGGAGGCTGAGGCAAGAGAATCACCTAAGTCCAAGAGCTGGAGGTTGCTGTGAGCTGTGACACCATGGCGCTCTACTGAGGGCAAAAAGTGAGACTCTGTCTCTACCAAAAAAAAAAAAGAATCACTTGTTGGCAATACAGTTTCCAGTAACTGAATCACATTTAGCATATGGCTACCCCACAATGAATTTCATCAATGTCCTATTGTTGGACACTTAGACTATTTCCAATTTGTCTCTATTATAGATGATCTCCAGGATAAATTCCTGGAACTAGAATTGCTATTCTGTATTAACAATGTTTACATTGAAGGTAACAGGATGCCCAAATACATAATAGTGGTTTATATTTCTCACATAACAAAAGATTGAAAGGAAGCAGCTTAGTGCAGACTCAAAACTATCAAGGACACATCCTTTTGGTGCCTTTCTTTTCTATGTGCTGTACTTGGCATTTTGCCTTATCACCTCATAGTTACAAAATAGCTGCTGCAACACCAGGTATCACATCCTTGTTTAAGGGAGGATGAAGAGGGGAAAGACAGTACCTTTTATCAAAAAAAAAAAAAAAAAAAAAAAAAAAGACTTTTACTGAAGTCTCAATAGCCAGAACTAGATTATCTGCCTGTAGGTCTCTAAGGGAGGCTGTAAAAATAAATATTCAATTTCTCTAGACTATTTCAGTAGAGGCAGTAAAGGGAGAGGAGTGTTGGTAGGGGGTTTTGGGTTAATCAGTCTGCCCCACGGGGCCCAAAGTTGTAAACATTTTAAGGGAGTTGATTACAGAGGCAACATACTTGGCTTTACAAACCAAAAAATTCTGTACAAATGTAAGGTATATAATTTATTAGAAACAGTGCTGTGTTTTCTCAGCAGATTGAATATGTAGTATTACTGCTAATCCCTGGGCAACTGCATTACTAATTGGCCACTTCTGTTCAGAAAGGCATTGTTAAAACATTCTCTTTACAGAAACAGCTTGTCCATACCCAGTGATCAAATTGCTTGTTTAGACCTTGTTTTGATATTCTAGTCACCTCCTACGGGGTGTCAGGGAAATAACATGAGGCATGGGGTCCAAAGCCCTGAGTTTATTTCTTAGCTTTGCCACCTGACCACAAGGAAGGCATTTCTCTAGGCTTTGAATTCCTTACCTGGAGGGTCTGACTAATAATTACTACTTCACAGCATTGCTAGAAAGATAAGATGAGATGATAGATGAGAAAGGCTGTGAAGTGAAATATATATATTGGTTGTTATTTAGCCATCATTCTTCTTCTTTTTTTTTTCTTAGCTCTTCCTCATGTGTCATTAGCAGTCATTCTTACTGGCCATGTACAGACCTGTTGAATCAAGGCTAGGGTTTATGGTTTGCTGGCAAACTGGCTCTCCATGGGGGGAAATGCTTTGATCTGTAGTGTTTGGTGATATTCATGGTATAAACACTCTTACCATAGTCAATTTGAAGGTACTAACAGGTTTACAACCAGCCATAAAGTTCCCAACTATTTAACAAATCATCTTAGCTAATTCAAGTCAGCTCTAGCACAACCCTGGTCCACAGCTCAAAATCAACTACTTTATAGTGAAGTGTCCTGACAGGGCCAGAATCAGCATCTAGATACCCCTGGCAGATGGAGTTATTGGTCAAACCTCATTTTGTTTCTTCCCCACCTCCGATGTCTATTTTCACACACATATGCATGCATGCACACAGCCACACACACCACCCTGCAATTTGTGAAAGGGATTTATAAACTCCAAAGAGGCAGAGTAATGCAAGTTGCTTGATGAAGGAATTGATATTTAGCAGTGACTAGTTCTTGCCTGAGGATTAGACTTGCAAGTGGAGAGAAGTCATATACGACCAATCCTGCACCCTTTATTCCTTCGGTTGTACCTGATGGAAAACCCAACTCAAACTGACAGAAGATATAAAGAAAGTTGATTGGTTCACATAGCCAAGACTTTCAGGGTTAGTTCTGGCTTCAAGTAAGCTGGGTCCAGGTGCTCAGATGACATAACCAGGACCTCAGGCACGCTTTCCCTTCATGGTGGTAACGCAGCCACTAGCAGGTCCAGTGTAGCAATCCTGGCAGGAGAAAAGACCACTTCTTTCCTGATAGTCTTGGCAAAGCTCCCAAGAATTGCTCTGACTGGCCCAGCCAGAGTCATGTGCTGATCCCTGAGCCAACCAGGTAAACCAGAGAATATAGTCTGAGTCATATGCTCATTCCTAGAGCTGGAGACGTGGTCCAGCTACATACAGCACTTGGGCCAAGAATAGATGAGGGTTACTCCCCCAAGGAAAAGTAGAATTTTGTTCCCCAAAGCAGGGGCCATTGGAATGGTAAATTTTATGTGTCAGCTTGACTGGGCTGAGGGATACCCAGACAGCTGGTAAGACATTATTTCGGGATGTGTCTGAAAAGTGGAATGGAAGATACTAACATTGGGTGACTTGATAGACTGAGTAAAGGAGACGGCCCTCGTCAATAAGGCTGGGCATCCCCTGAGGGCCCAGACAGACCAAAAAGGCAGAGGAAGGGTGATGTCACCCTCCTTCTCTCCCTCTCTCTGTCTCTCTCTGCTGGAGCTGAGATATGCCCCTCTTCCTGCCCTTGGACATCAGTGCTCCTGATTCCTGGGCTTTGAGACTCAGACCAAGACTTACACCCTTGGGTCCCCATCCTCAGCCCTTCAGACTTGGATTGAATTACACCCCCTAGCTTTCTTCTTTCTCCTGCTTGGAGACAACAGATTGTGGGACTTCTCAGCCTCCATGACTACATGAGCCAATTCCTATAATAAATCTCCTCCTATACAGGATCGTGCATGGGCTCTTTCATGTATATATAAAACGAAATCTCCTATTGGTTCTATTTTTCTGCAGAGCTCTGACTAATGCAGGGATTAATTCTTAACAGATCAAAACAGCAGGTGTCCACTACACATCCGAGGGGCTTCCCATTGGCTTGGGGAGACAGGTGTGGCATGAAAGACAGGAGCTTCTAATGCAGCTCAGACATCCTTTAGCTCCCTCAGTGGTTCCCAAGGAGGTAGTGCTAACATTAATACTTGTGTTTTCTTGCAAGCACTGCTTTTAAAGATGGCCCCTGAAGTATTTCTGGAAGGCCCTTTAGCGTGTCTCCACATGGCCTCACAGATCGGTGTGGGCTATTACTTCCCACAGAACTGCTCAGCCAGAGCTATTCATTCCTACACTCCTGGGGCATAAAGAGGAAACATGCATGGCTCTGCTTTCTGGAGCCCACAGTGCAGTTGGGAGATGGGGTGAGTGGTAAACAGGAGGCACGGGGCACCTTTCCTACGTACCAGGCATTTCACATGCCTTTCCTCCCTTAATCCTCCCTACGATCTTTTGAGGGATGCATTTTGACCTGTACTATATACATGTAAAACTGGGAGCTAAAAGTCTTGTCCAGGATGGCTCAAAGGGTAAGCATTAGAGCCAGGTTTTCTGAGTTTTAATCTACACTCTTTCTCATCTTCCTATCTACCCTTTGACCAGAATCAACTCTAACTCACATTTTTTTTCTTTTTTGAGACAGTCTCGCTTTGTTGCCCTTAGTAGAGTGCCGTGGCATCACAGCTCATAGCAACTTCTAGCTCTTGGGCTTAGGCAATTCTCTTGCCTCAGCCTCCCAGTAGCTAGGGTTACAGGTGCCCGCCACAACACCAGGCTACTTTTTTGTTGCGGTTTGGCTGGGGCCAGGTTCGAACCCACCACCCTCGGTATATGGGGCAGTGCCCTACTCACTGAGCCGCAGGCGCCGCCCTAACTCAGTTTGGTATTGGTATTAACCCCAACCCTAAAACAGTGCTTCACTCAAGAGATGCTCAATTAAAGTTGAATGGAATATAAGAGCCTGTACACGCTCCTTAGAGGGCCCCTGGTCTGAGGTGCTGAGTTCATTGGTGTAGGCCAGTGTTATGGGCTGAAGTTCATTTCCCCAAAATTCATATGTAGAGGTCTTAACCCCTAGTACTTCAGAATGGGACAGTATTCAGAGATGGGATCTTTAAAGAGGTAATTAAAATAAGGTCATTAGGATGGCCCTGAGTTCACTGTGACTGGTGTATAAGAAGAATTCGAACCCAGACACACACAGAGAGGGGGAACCATGTGAAGACACCAGGAGAAGACGGCCATCTGCAGGCCCCAGAGAGAGGCTCAGAAGTGCCAACCCCTTCATCTTGGGCTTTTAGTCTCCAAAACTGTGAGAAAATAAATTTCTGTTGTTTAAGCCTCCTGTCCGCTACTTGGTCATGGCAGCCCTAACACACTAACACAGCCGGAGAGTATCAAGGGGTTGTTGATTCTTTAATATTGACCCTGTAATACATCTACATTCACAAGGCTTAAAGGCTCTCTTCTGGCTGGGTGTGGTGGCTCCTGCCTGTAACCTTAGCACTCTAGGAGGCCAAGGCAGGAGGATTACTTGAGCTCCGGATTTTGAGACCAGCCTGAGCAAGAGCAAGACCCTGTCTCTAGTAAAAATAGAAAAACTAGCCGGGTGTTGTGGTGGGTGCCTGTAATCCTAGCTGCTTGGGAGGCTGAGGCAGAAGTCACTTGGACCCAGGAGTTTGAGGTTGCTGTGAACAAGGATGACACCACTGCACTCAACTGGAGAGCTTGGCAGGGGAGAAGGTTCCCTGCTACCTATGTCCTGTCCCTCCCTACTCAGTGTCCCTTCTGGGAGGCAAATGGTCACCAGTCTCCTTCGTTTCCTTCCAGAGATGTTCATTCTTTCTCTCTTCCCAAACACAAATGCATGTTTCAATTATTTCCCTCACTCTATAAACACTGTTTCTGCACCTTGCTGTTTGATTTAATAAAACATCTTGAAGATCTTGGAAGAATGACTTTAACAAAGCATGTTTGGAAAGTCAGAGAAATATGCTGGTGAATCACCACGGTGATTGAAAAATACAAGCAATGCATTGAAAAAACACAGCCGCCCTGCCAGATATTTTAAGCCTGCTGAAGCCTGCTGCCATCCAAGGAGCGGCGGGGAGAGGAATCAGCAGAGGGTGAAAAGGACATTGATGGACTGTTAGCTTGTGGAGAGAAGCCTGCCTCTCTCAGGAGGGCAAACCTGGGGCTGTTCACCCCCCCCCCTCGGTGCTCCACTCTGCCCTTCTCCCCCACACACAAAGTAGGTCAGCGTGAGCGATTCTGCCTCCAGTGAGCGGGAGAGAGATGGGCCATGCTGAGTGGGAGGGCACGATGCGGGCCCATATTGGGATGCCATCTGTAATTGTAGACTCGCTGAGCTGCAAGAGATCTTAAAGATCATCTTGTTAATTGCCTCATTTTGCAGACAGAGAAGCTGAGCCCCGAGGGAAAAAAAGGAACTTTCCTAAGGTCACACAGCCAGGTGGGGACAAAGCCTGGACTGGAGCGTGGGTGCCCTACGTCTCGGCCAGCGATCTGTTTCTGTGGTCACAATGCCTCTGTTGGTTCTGAAAAATTTGTCTCGATATCCAGCTTTTACTTGGCTGCCCTTATGCAGTCAAAATTAAGAGAACAGACCCTGAAGTCAGAGAGTCTGGGTTTCTTTTTTTTGGCAGTTTTTGGCTGGGGCTGCCACCTCCAGTATCTGGGGCCGGCGCCCTACTCCTTGAGCCACAGGTGCCGCCCAGAGCCTGGGTTTCTACACTGATTATGCTCACTAGCTTTGTGATATGGGGAAGTTCATGAAACTCCAGTGTCTTAGTTTCCTCTTCCATAAAATGTGGAGTGTGAGATTATCTGCTTCCCAGGGATGTGTTAGGGCAGCCATGTGGCACGGCTCCAAGGGGCACCATTCACAGTACATTCCATAATATAGAGAATATATTATCGGTGGCTGCTGGACTTGCGCAGTGCACAGCCTGGGAGGCTGTACTCATGATGGTTTTGCTGCAAAGAGTTAAAGGAGATCACGCTTGTCACCCAATTTGCACACAAAGAGCTCGGTAAATATTAGCTTTTATTGTCATCACCATTTTTATTGTGATCACAAAGAACCAGCTGTCTTGTCTTTAGAAGCAGCAAAGAACGGGGGCTCTGAGGAGAAAAGTCATCCTTCCTAAGTCTCATTTCTATGATTAAAGGTAATAATCAGAAAACTTGAAAAACACATGTAAGAACAAACAAAATAATAAAAACAACAATCCTATCAACCAGAAATAACCTGGTTGACATATGGTGTTTTTCCAGACATTTTTTTTTTCCTGCCTGCCTTTTTCACTTATGAATACATTGGAAATGTTTTCTCATGTCGAAAAATTTTCACCTCCAAAATCAGCTTCCAGGAGAGGACTACAGCGTGGTGGTGAAGAACCTGGACTCCATAGCTAGATGGCCTGGTTTCCAAGGTCAGCGCCACCATTTACCAGCTGCTTGAACTTGGGCGAGAGTAAACCTTTCTGAGCTTCCGTTTTCTCACCTGTCAACGGGGGCTCATCCTAATATTTACCTTGTAGGATTGTCGTGAGGGCGATGCGAGCTGACGTGTGAAGTTCCTAGACAAGTAGTCGGTATGCAGTGGGTAGCATGCTGTTGTTATTTGATCAATTGGTTTTTTGGCTGCAGCATAGTCCCCCTGCTGTTGGCCCTTTACGTGGCTTCCATATCATAAATAATGTAGTCACAAACATTCTCAGCTATGTCTCTTTGAGCACATCCACGATTATTTCATTAACAAAAATTCCTAGAAATGGAATTGCTGCTTTCTAAAGGATGTATGTGCCAAATTATTCAAAATGTGTGCCAGTTTACATTCTGGCAGGATCTGAGAGGGCGGGAGAGCAGAGTGAGTCCCTGGGGTCTTGAAAAGCAGAACGGGGGATTAGGGGGACACGGTTTAGGACTAAGGAATGTGTTTTAGTTGTTGGGAGATCCGTGTAGTTCCCCGGTGATATTATCTGTGTCTCTGCCCTTTAAAGCCTAACACCATGTTTTTCAAATTTCAGCTACTTTTGTACCACCTTCATGTTTTTTTTCTGTATCCAAGAGCCATCTAAATCGTATTATATATATATTTATAAAACAAAGTCTCACTTTATTGCCTTTGCTGAAGTGCTGTGGCGTAACACAAATCACAGCAACCTCTAACTCCTGGGCTTAGGCGATTCTCTTGCCTCAGCCTCCCGAGTAGCTGGGACTACAGGTGCCTGCCACAACGCCCGGCTATTTTTTTGTTGCAGTTTGGCTAGGGGCTGGGTTTGAATCCACTACCCTTGTAATATGGGGCCAGCGCCCCACCAACTGAGCCACAGGCACTGCCCCATAATATGTTTAATATTTTGAAATAGAGTTACTTATTATTTTTTTTTTTTTTTTTGAGACAGAGCCTCAAGCTGTCACCCTGGGTAGAGTGCTGTGGCATCACAGCTCACAGCAACCTCCAATTCCTGGGCTCAAGCGAGTCTCCTGCCTCTGCCTCCCAAGTAGCTGGGACTACAGG
>CAUYON010029743.1:0-13371 GCA_963573935.1 Arctocebus calabarensis
GCGGGAAAGATTCCGTTGTGGCGCATGAAGGGAGGTGGGTCAGGAATGGACCACAAAGGGCAGTTCGGCTATTACGATCTCTAAGCTCATTTGCTGAAAGGTAAAGATTGACATGACCTGTGTCCAATGAATGATCAAGGCACTATTCTGAGTCTTGAATCACCTGCCTTTTCTGTGAGGCCTTTGTGACTGGCCCTCGCCTTTAGGTCTATGCCAGTCCTATTGTTTTAAAATGTTAGGGTTGTTCATTTAATGAATGGTGGTTCAGTGTTACCCTGGGGCATGTAAACTGCAAGAAGTCTGGAAGTTTATTGACTTCTATCTGGTAATGGCCCATGTAAGTAGAGATGGAGTCAACAAAAGGTTGTGTAGCTCAGATCTAAGCATTAGTAAAAAACCTCCCAAGAAGAAAGAAGATTTTTGACAATTTAACTTGGTTTAAGCTGCTTAGAAAACAGCAGGCAAAGTTGAAATGGATGCATTCAGATGTGAGTGTTAAGGAGGTGATAAATGACAGATATTGGAAGGTGTCTAATGAATTCTGCCAAATTCACTACAAGCCTCCAAAGAATGGAAAAAAGAGATCCTTTTTTAAAATGATGAGGTCATAGGAGCTAAGCATGGCTGACTACAAAATGGAAGGTTTTTGAAGCAACAGCCCAAGACATTTTGCTGATTTTAAGACTCTCTTAATCAAGATTTCAAGTGTAAGGAATTCAGAAAACTTTGGAGAAGTCAACAACTATTTTATATTTGCTCTATAAAAAATGATTTACTAAAAGTATTTTTTTTTTTTGAGACAGACTATCACTATGTCACCCTCGGTAGAGTGCCATGGTGTCACAGCTTACAGCAACCTTAAACTCTTGGGCTCAAGTTATTCTCTTGCCTCAACCTCCTGAGTAGCTGGGACTACAGGTGTTTGCCACAATGCCCAGCTATTTTTTGGTTGCGGTTGTCATTGTTATTTAGTAGGCCTGGGCCAGGTTCGAACCCGCCAGTCTCAGTGTATGTGGCCAGAACCCTACTCACTAAGCTATGGGTGCTGAGCCTCTAAAAGTGTTTTTGAGAACAAATTTTAAGTAACATAATTTATATATTACATTTAGAAAAATATACAACATTAAATCCCTCCAGGTAAGCAGGGATTTTTTTTCTTTTCCTAAAACTCAAATTTCAATGTTTTTATTTTTTTTCTAGTCCCACCTCAAGATGGAGGACAGTGTTGTCTTACAAGATCTGAAAATTAAGTTCATAAACTCATCCTAGAAAAAAGGGTTACATAACTCATTGCTGAATATCACTATGGTGACCTTCAAATTTCTACCCTTGGAAGCTATACACTGATGTCAGCACCTAGTCCACCCTTCAAAGCAATTTGGGGACTTTTTATGGAATGACTATCAGAGCTATTGTTGGATAAATGTCAGACAATTAAGTTTGTTAACTTGCCACTGTGCACTTATATAGGCAGCATTGTATAAGCAACTCAATAAGGTTTCATAACCTTGGCATATCAGCGTCTCACACACCTGTGCTCATGTTGACATGTGACAGTGTCTTACTGAATTCATTATTGTTTTTGGATGCCATATGATGACAACTCTGATGGTCATTCCAGAAAATATGATGACAGCTCTTATGGTCATTCCAGAAAAAGGGTTCCAAAATTGCTTTGAAGGGTGGACTAGGTGCTGGCATCAGTGCATAGCTTCTCAAGGGGAATATCCATTTGATGTTTAAGTTGCAGGAGCTGCATCTACTTTGAGTAGACAGAGATAGGAGTTACTCAGAGATGAAACAGGGTCTAACAGCTGCTGGGGTTGTCTCTTACTCCCAATATAAGGCCAAATCTTTTGTGATATTCAGCAATGAGGTATGTAGCACTTTTTCTGGGATGAGTTTGCTAACTTAATTGTCCAACCCTGTATAACTTGGGTTTAAATCTGGAAGGCAATGTAAAAGATTTTTTCTTATTTCAATAGTTTTAGGGTTATAAGTGGTTTTTCATTACATGGATGAATTATATACTGGTGAAGCCTGGGCTTTTAATGTACCTGTCACCTGAATCGTGTACTTTGTACCCAACAGGTAATTTTTCATCTCTTAACCCCCTCCTACCCTGCTGAGTCTCCAATATCTATTATAGCACTAGATATACCCCTGTATATCCATAGCTTACCTGTCAGTTATAAGTGGTAGTGAACATGTGGCATTTTATTTTCCATTCCTAAGATACTTAGGATAAAGGCTTTTAGTCCCATCCAAATTGGCTGTATAAGATCCTCACTACAAAGAAATCAAACCTGAGGCAGAACCCCAATTTGAGGTCTAGAGTTGGCTTTAGCATATTTTTTCTCATTATATATAGGGAAAGTTACTTATCTCTAGGATTCAGTTAGAATGATGACTACTTAGCTACCTCATAAGTTTATTCTGAGAATCAAATATGATAATGCTATATTATCTTGTAGTATATTATTATGTAAAATGCTATACATCTATTTCCATGTCCTCTGTATCCATCAGTTCCACATGTTTGGATTCAACAAACAATTGCAGATCAAAAATATTTGAAAAAATAATTGGATCTGTACTGAACATGTACATACTTTTTTTTCCCTTGTCATTATTCCCTAAACAGGATAGCAACTGTTTACACAGCATTTACATTATGTTAGGTATTGTAAGTGATCTGTAGATCATTTAAAGTATATGAGAGGATGTGTGTAGGTTCTATGCAAACAGTATGTCATTTTATGTAAGGGATTTGAGAATTATCAGATTTAGATATTTCCAGGAGGCTTTGGAAACAATTCCTCATGGATACTGAGGGGCATCTGTGTAGTATCTTAATCCTTCCGAGAATCCCGTAATTTTGTTTTGGAAGAATCAGTTGTTTTCAGCTAAAGGCAGTTATATACTTCCTCCCTGAAGTATATAACTCTGTTTTCATACTCTGTCTTGATTCAAGATTTGAGTGAGAGAGGTAGAAAGAATGAGATAGGATTATATTTAAAATTTCGCTGTTTGTTGAAAGTGTCTTCCCAGTTTTATTTTGCCTTCCAAGTTGGTTAATGTTTCTAAGTATGTTGTTTTTCATTTTCAAGTTGCAAAAATTTAACAATCTTTTTCATGTTTTTTTTTTTTTTTTTTTTTTTTTTGGCTTGGGCAAGGGTCTTTATTAAAAGTGATGCTTCAGTCTCAGTCTCTGCCAGGAACTGGGGGACCACCACTCCCCTGGGTTTTCTCAGACTTGCTGTGTCAGAGGATGAAGCAGAAGCCAGTTTCCTCAAAGCACAGCTGGGAGCTGGGCCAGCACTGGGGTCGGGTGGGGCAGCAGAGCCGAGATCCCCCCAGCCCCCAACTATACCTAAGCCCGAGGGAGAGGGGCAAGGCAGCCCTGGCTAAAGCCTCCCTTCAGTAGCCCTGCTCTTGGCATGCTGTTTACTGCCCTGAGCTATTCATGATCTCTGTCCCCACATGTGCACCTGACACCCCACAGCCAGCCCCACGCAGGGCCCTTCCAGGACAGAGGACCCCTGGCCAAGCAGCTTCAAGGGGCCTGTCCTTCTGTTGCCCAGCAATGGCCAACCCTTGTCTCAGTAAGGGGTGGCCTCAGGCAGCACCCCTTTTCCTCACTGGCATCCTGCTCTGTCCCAGCACAGCAGCAGAACGCATTGCCCGTGGGGAGTACACACAGGCACTGCATGCAGGCAGGCCACATTGCCCACAGCCCTGGATGGGGCCTACTCCCCACCCTGGCAGCCAGACACAGGGAGACAAAGAGCAAAAATGCAGTGACTGGGTGTTGGCAGAACACATGTGTGAGCCCCAGACCTGCTACCCGATACAGGCCACTCTAGGTCTTGCTCCTGTGAGAGCCCCCATGGCTGGCTTCCAGAGCTGCTCAGTCCCTGCAAAGGGAGATGAGGAGGATGGTCCCTGAGGGGTAAGGGTCAGCAGAGAGCCAGCCAGAAACCTGATATTACCCAACTCTTCCCCCAGGACCTGGAGGGTCCAAACTCCTGGCCCCAACCACCCCGCATCTTAGATGAGGAAGAAGGGCCCCTTCCACTATTCCTTCTACTCAAGTGTCCAGGAACCGCTCCATTGAAATGTAGACACCCACGCCTGCCACCTGCCCCTGGGGATAGCAGGGGAGCCGAGGCAGGAAGCCTGGCTAGGGGACCACAGGACTCTCCTGCTCCAAGCACTGTCCTCCTTTCCTAATGTCATCTTGGCAAAAGGGGGACCCCACCCTCCCAGCTGGCTCCTGGGCCCTCCCTGCAGCCTCTGCACAGCTAGGCCTCCTTCCTGTGTGCGAGTGTGTGTCTGAGTGGTGGGGGTGGCTACAGGTGGTATCCTGGCTGCCAGGGAGGGCAGAAGAGATCTGGAGTCAGCCCCACTCAGGGCCTGGAGGTCAGTCTCAACCAATCTCTTTCCACTGCTTGTAGAACATTCTTGATGTCCACACTGGCATGGGCAGCGGCCTGCAGGGCTGCCTGCATAGGGCCTGAAAGCACACTGGGGTTGTCCAGTGGAAGGCCTGTGATGATGGTCACCAAGCCGCTTGGGTCCTCCTCGCCTGCCCCCTGGGACTGCGTCAGTTGTTTGCAGCTGTCTAAGATCTTATAGAGTCCAAGCATCTGCATCCTGCCTCTTCAGCTTATGCCGCTCGAAGCTCTTTCCTGCTTCCCTCTGGCAGCGAATGTACCTGTTTCCTTTTTTAAACTCAACCTCCAGGTACTGGATCCCATCCCGGGCCCCTGGGTGTTCCTTCTTCAGTAAATCCAGGCCATCAATCACTGTCCTTGGGATGATGACAATGAAATGTCCACTAGTGGCCAGCTGATGGATGACAGGGAGGTGGTGGCAGAGGGCCTGGGTGTCAGGGACGAGGTAGGGAGACATAGCTATCTGGGCCTTGGGCTGCTGGAAGCTGCACTCCAGCTGAGAGACCTCCAGCTGAAGTCGTAACTGGGCCATGTCTCTCATCAGCCGGTTCCGATGAGCTTCCTCCTGTGCCATGCGGAACTGTGCCTGGCCCTGCTGCAGCAGGCCCTCCTGCTCAGCCTGGGCAATGCTGACGAAGATGCTGACCTTCGGGTTGAACTATAGGATGCTGCCTTCTAGGCGGGCGACAAAGTGACCAGAGCTGTGAATGCAGCAGACGCGCACCACTGACTCTTCCAGCGCCCTGAGCAGAGGCCGATCCACATCAAAGTTGAAGTGTTGGTGAGCGGTCCGGAGTTGGGGCAGGTTGCGAAGCGCAGTGTCCTCTGGGAGCAGCTGGCTCGGGGGGGGGGGTTGGGGTGGGGTGGGGAGGGATCAGGCAGTTCACAGCCTTCAAGGACACAGGGCCAGGCCAGACTCCTGGAGTTCACCTGCAGCTGGCAACAGATTCAGCAACACAGACAGGCAGTTCCACAGGCTTTGAGAACTCTGTGCACACACAATGATGAAGTCAGGGTTGGTCCGCAGCCAATCCGGGAAGACTTTCACAGCAGGAAGCAGGCCTTCGGTGGCCAGGACCTGCAGCTTCTCCAGGACGCTGCGTTCATTCCAACAGGAGCGCCCACTGCATTTGCTCCCTTCCGACTCAGAGCCCTCCTCGGATGCTGGCTCTAAAGGCTTGTCCATATCCCCATTGACACAGGGCCTCTGGCCAGCCAGGGTGTGAGCTTCAGTGGTGGGCTGGAGGAGCAGGTTGCTGAAGGTGGGGGCCAGTCAAAAACAGCGCTTGGTCTGGAACGTCTGGGTGGACATAGCTTGTAGGTTGCTGGCAATACTAGCCTCACTAGAGCCCAATGGGCCATTAAGGGAATTGGGAGCCTCTGCTCTGGCCCCAGGGGGCTCCAGAGCTGGTGACCGTGTCCCCTCCTCCTCCTCCATATCTTCCAGATCTGATCGAGACTCCTGGCTGTTCATTTCTGAGTCTGTCTCAGCATCAAAGGCTGTTCCCCCACCTTCAAGACTCTTATCAGAGCCACTGCCTGAGCCCTCACTGACCTGGGATGAGTCATGGCTCCAGTCTGACTCAAAACCTTCATTCAGGTCACTGTCATCACCAGCTTTGGGTGGGTGTCGGCGGCGGCGGAGGCAGGAGAGGCGGGAGAACTTGCGGCTCTTTCTGCCCTCACTTACCTGGGGTACTGCGGGAAGAGGGGGGGTCTGGCTCCTCCTCTTTCTCCAGAAGTTCCTCGGGCCTCTGGTTCATCTGTGCCATCATTCTGGAATGCAGGAACAGTGTTCTTCCCCTCTTCCAGTTCAGCCTGCAGCTGGATGTTGACATGATAGACAAGGTAAGAGAAGAGGGCCAGGGTAAAAGCAATGGGTGCACTGTACTGCTTGGACCCAGCTCTCTTCAAGCTGTGCACACCCATAAGGCAGATAATGACCATCTGGAAGATGAGAGGGTCTGGGAGGAAAGCATAGCCACTCTTACACTCTTCCTCCTCCTCACTGGCCAGGCTGAGGCTGGGTGAGGAGGGCAGGTAGAAGAGACAGAAGTTGAAGTCCTCCAGGACTGACTGGCAAAGAGTGGTGAGCTCTGAGTCCACAGAGCTGCTTTTGGGCTGCAGGAGGCTTTGCAGGTACATAAAATTCACCAGCAACCTTTTAATGTCTTTACATCACTTAATACTGGGAGAGAGTTTGCGAGTCTCACACTTCTTCAGCTGGTGGTACATTTTGGCTGCCTTGTCATACAGCTGCTTGAAGTTCCCATAGGCCCCCTCAAAGGACACTTCTGATTGGATGCGGTGCAGATAGCAATACATGGCTTCCACATTGTAGTACTTGCTGCCTGCCAGGGTGCCCAGCTGGTTGAAGGGCATTCCAATCTGGGGAGCTACTGACAGGGCCTGGTAGTAAAATCTCTCAGCTAGCAGCTAGGTGTATACACCAGCTAATTCATTCTGGTATCGTGACAAATTCCCCAGGTACACTAGACAGTGTCATGCCATCTGTGCCCAATCCATCTCCTTCCCTGAGGCAGACACAGTCTTCTTGCAACCTATGAGGGAGTCGGTGATGTGGGTCCCGTCAAAGCAGCATTGAGGTTCAAGCTGGTAGTGGGACTGGAAGTACAGAAGGAGATGCTGGTAGAAGCCAATGCCAGCAACCAAGTGTGTCCTATAGGCACACTCCAGAGTGCTCCAGCTGTGGACGTGCTTTTTGTTCATTTTGATAAGCTGGATAACTTCGTAGTATACCTTTCTCCACAGTAGCTCCTCAGCCTTCTTCCCATAGTCCACCGGGTGCAGAAATATAAGCTTGACACAGAGCTCTCGCAACTTGTTTCTCAGGCTAATGTTCTATGGTTTGTACATTTCTTGATAAGCAGTTTTATTGCAAAGGATGAGGTCAAGTTGATGCACAGCCTCCACCATGGCCTGGTAAAGCTGCTTGGTATGGAGGACCTTTGCTTTGGGCTTGCCGCTCTTCCCTGTGGGGTGGGGGCTTGGCTCAGGATGCCCGGGTCTGGGGGTGACTTCCAGTCACAAGCCCCTGCCGCCCACCACTGCTGTCCCTGGTCAGTGCTGCAGCTTCCACCACCACAGGCTCAGCTCGGCCGCCATTGCTGTGAGGTGGCTGTCCACAACAGCTCCTCCTCTGCCTGTGAAGTCTTGCGATAGCGGCTGCACAGTTGCAGGCCAGTCTCTTTTTCATGGTTTTAACTTCAAGTTTGTGAATCTTTTCTCATCCACAGATAATTTATTTTATATTTTCGTTTTGGAAGTCTTCTGAATATTTACACTTAGTTCCTTAATCTATAGTATGAAACTAAAACTCAGTTGACTTTTATTTAAAACAGCTCACCTATAGAACTGTTTGTTAAGTAATTCTTCCCATCTCTCCTGATGTATGGCTGTGTAATCTATACAGGTAGAAAAATGTGAAAGAAAACTCATATTCTCCCCCAAATTCAGAAATTCCCTGAAAAGACCCTTTATATATTGAATCCAAGTCCATTCTTTTTCAAATGGGGAAATTAAGGCCTGCAGTAGCTAATAGGAGCCAAGACTAGAACCAGTTTCTTTGGACCTTTAATCTGTAGTTGGGATGTGTATGCTTTTTATACTTTCAGTTACAGGGACAACTTGACAGCAGAAATTAACCAGACAAGTAAATGGCCATGAATTGAGAGTTTCTAAAACTCAAGACTAGCCTGTCCTCCTGACTCCCAATCTATCAGCAAATATTTACTAAAAACCTACATACAATGTCTCATGCAAGACTTTGGCAGGGGTGGCAAAACGAGTGCCACCATACCGGTGGCACAGTGGGGAGAAAGGACTGCATGTAAGAATGGAGGGGGGAAAAGCAAACACTATGCCATTTTATGTCAGGGATTTGAGCAGTGCCTGACATTCAGAGTTACTTTGGCACTCAACAGCTAAACCATCTCATTATCTTACTAGGCATAATTTCATAGAACACCAATATTAGGGAAAATCACTTTGAGACCAAGTTAAAAGGAGACAAAACAAGTCTACTTTATAATTTTATTTAAGCTGAGATTAAAAACGGGGTTACAATATATTCAACTTAGCCTTTCCTGACTATGAGTCTACCACTACTTTAACAATTACAGCTTTATTTTTAGTTCCAATCTTCCCTTCCTATACATAAGATGTATTGTAATACCAATCAGAATTGCCCGTACTTTTAAAACATCTCATCTAGAGCAAACTCTTACTTCCCTCAAAACTTCCCCAAATCACTCAACCTTTTACAGAGATGCCATGTAATTCCTCATGTTATATGTTCTCCCTTAATGCAGTGAGTAACATACACAACTTGTTTAACTAAAGGTATCTTCCTGGTGGTCTTTAGCTGTAGGATACTGACAATGGAAAAGATTTCCATCTTTACACTGTAATATAATGACTCAGCCAAGTACACGGTATCACAGTTGGTGGGATTTTCTCAGGAAAGCTGATGGAGGGTTTAGACTCAAAAGATGGACAACTTTCCCCAAGGACAGTAAAGGCAGGAAATTGCCTTCATATGGCCCTTGCTAAAATGTGCGTATAACCTCAGAGAGTCTTTGGCTGGGGGCAGGGGAAGGCCAAGCCTTGGGATAGAGAAAATAAGTGATGTTGCCTGAGTCCAGAAGGTAGACCTAAGGGATTTGATTTGGCAATGAAGGTGCCTAACAAGGCACTGCAATTTCCTACTACAATGCTATGATCAGGACTACTCTTACATTGACTTAGCAAAAGCAAATATTCCCAGTTAGATGGTTTTCTACCTTCTTTATCTCCTTTCTATTGCGGCTCATTCATTCTTGCTTCACAACTTTCAACAGGACCATCGCTACACACTTAAGAGGAGATAGCATATTATAAAAAACAAACAAAAAAACCCCCCAAAATATACAATTTGTACAGATAATCAACACATTGAATCCCACAAAGGCATAAATGTATTCATGATCTATGTATATATGACTTAATAAAAAAAAAAAATACAAATGTCTTCTAGGTCATGAAGAGCTGACCTGTTCACTTGAAGCCGCAGGACAAATACTCCAGACCCTAGTCGTTAAGTCATTAACTGAGCCTGTATTAAGTATTTACTATATGACTGGAGTTATGTTAGGGGCTAGGGATGGTTAAGACCTATGGCTTGCTCAATCTAGTTCATAGTCTAGACTGGAAGATGGTCTCTTGGATGATGACTATGCAAGGTGTCAAAACTTATAATAGGGTAGGGAATAATTAGCTAAGGTGGGAGGGATGATAAAGGAGGTGGGTTGGTTCCTGGGAAGGTGCTCAAGAGGAGACATTTTAGCTGAGTCTTAAAACTAGGAGTTAAACTAGCAGTAAAGATTGGAGGGAGGTCACTTTACAAGTGAAGAAAGCAACATGGATAATAGCAGAGGTGTGTTTGCACATGTTTTGGACAATGAAATGGGTAGAGCAAGGGGAAGAGTGGTAGGTGTGCCTTCAAAGCAGACAGGGACATGAACACTTCACTAAGGAGTTTGCCCTTTGTCCTACAAAGTAGGTTTTCTGCCTCCCAAATGACATTGAGATGGTGGCAGAGTTAGCAGAATGGGTTGTGGTGCATTCAAAAGTGAGTAGGATACGGACGGAGCAAGAGGGCTGACTGGAAGCAGTTTTCGAAAAAGGCTCCTGTCCAAAAGGGAAAATAACCTTCTGAAACTGCGCAATTAAGCTGAATACAGGGGGCCCAGCTGAGAGAGAGAAGTGATATCTGTGGGTCACCTCTGCTGAGGAAAGCTGTGACTCCAAGAGCAAGCTTCAGGTACAAAGTTCATCTGAAAAGAAAAGTGTCTGTCCCCTCCCCCAAGAAAGCTCTGAGTTTCTTGCTTTTCTGTTTCCTTTCTTTTATTTCTCCTCATTTGCTCCTGTGGGTTTTCTGCAGACAAGTGGTGAACTGTGGACCTCTTGCCTCACCCCACAGAAGAGTACTGTAGGAAGTGGGGTGTGCTTCCCCAGAGCACCATGGTGTGACTCTGAAAACTCTCTTGCTAGGCAGAAAATCTGAACTAAAGTTTTCCCCACCATTGTGAACTTACAGGACACCGTTCCCCCCTTACCTGATGAACCAGAAGCCTAACCCCTGCTGAGACTGAGGGAGGTGGTCCCTGAGCAGCACCCCCCCCACCGCCTACTGGAACAAGTGACCTACCAGGAAAAGACTCCCAGGGGGGGCACGGTGAGCCTCCCTCCCTCCAGCCGGGGAATCCACCAGCAATCATGTGGCTGCAAGGCCCTGCAGGGCCCTGCAGGTCCACCTTCTGCCAGGGACTCCACTGGTGACAGCCAGGCCTCTGTAGGCCTGCCCCTGGACAGAAACTCTCCTGGCGACCATGCAGGCCTGCATCTGGCACCTGCATGGTGTCTGCAGGCCTGCCCTCAGCCAGGAAATCCCCCGCTGACTGTGCGGCCCCACCCTGAGCCTACAGGGACTCTGCAGGATAGCTTTCTGCCATGGACTCTGCTGATTACTGCCAGGCCTCTGCTGGCCCTGCCTGGGCCAGGAACACCTCCAGCTACTTGCACCGCCCTGCACCCCGTGCTTGCAGGGCTTCAGCAGTTCCGCCCCCTGCCAAGGACTCAGTTGGCGACCGCCAGGCCTCCGCAGGTTGGCCCATGGCCAGGGACTCCCCTGTGACTGCATGGGCATCTGCCTGACACCTGCAGGGCCTCTGAAGACCTGCCCCTGGCCAGGATGTCCCCCGGCGACTGTGCAACTCTGCACCCAGAGCCTGCAGGTCCTCCTCAGGCCTGCCTTCTGCCAGGGACTCCGCCTGTGACAGCTAGGCCCCTGCAGGCCTTCCCCTAGCCAGGAACTGCCACGGCAACCTGCGCGGCCCTGCACTCTGTGCTTGCTGGGCTTTCACAGGCCCGCTGTCTGCTAGAGACTCTGCCAGTGACTGCCAGGCGACCGCAGGTCCGCTCCCAGCCCGGAATTCCCCCGGCAACCACATGGGCCTCTACCTGGCCCCAGCAGGGCCCCAGCAGGTCTGCCCCTGGCCAGTAAATCCTCTGGCAACCATATGGCCCCACACGTGAGCCTGCTGGGCTTCCGCAGGCCTGCCTTCTGTCAGGAACTTTACCTGCAACTGCCAGGCCTCTGCAGGTCCACCCTGGCCAGGAACTCCCCCACCGGGCTTCTGCAGGTCCGCCTTCTGCCAGGGACTCCGCCCATGACTGCCAGGCCCCTGCAGGCCAGAGACACTCCCGGTGACTGTGCAGGCCTCTGCCTGGCACCCACGGGGCCTCCACAGGCCAGCCTTCTGCCAGGAACTCTGCCAGCGACCGCCAGGCCTCTGCAGGTCTGCACTCGGCCAGGAACTTCCCGGACAACCGCGCAACCATGTGTCCAGCACTTGATGGGACTCTGCAGTCCCACCTTCTATCCAGGATTCTATCGGGGACTGCTGGGCCCCTGCAAGCCTGCCCCTGCCCAGGGATTCCCTTGGTGACCATGCAGGCTTGTGTATGGCACCTGCAGGGTCTCCACAGGCCCGCCCCCAACAAGGAACTCCCCTGGCAACCATGTGGACTGCACCCAGTGCTTGCTGGGATCCCACACTCCTGCCTTCTGCCAGGAACCCTGCCAGCAACCTCCAGGCCCTGGAAGTCTGCCCCTGTCCAGGAACTCCCCCAGGAATCGCGCGGCCCTGCACACCAAGCCTGCAGGGCCTCCGCAAGCCAACTCTCTGCCAGGGACTCCACCAATGACTTCTAGGCCCCTGTAGGCCCACCCTCAGCCAAGAACTCCCCCAGTGATCATGCGGTCCCATGCCTGGCACTCCCAGAACTGTGTGCACCATCCCCACCCTGCTGCTGGATCCAGGGGTGCCACACTCCAGAGCTGCTCCTGCAGCCAGAACTCCCTGGCTGGGGCAGTCCCAGAAGACCTACACAGGGTCACTCCCTACAAAGTTCCAGCAAAAATAGAGTGGTCCTTCCAGGGTCTAATCTTCGAGAGATACCTTCCCAACTCTGAGGACAGCCAGACACAATGGTGAAAAACAATCATGGGGTGGAATCAACAGAAAAACTCTGGCAATATGAATAATCAGTAGATCAATTCCTCCAAGGAATGACAAGGCAGACACAGCACAAGATCCCTTGCATAGGAAAATGGCTGAGATGTCTAAAATCGAATTCAGAATCTGGATGGCAAATAAGATCAGTGGAATGAAGGAAAAGATGGAATTGGAATTTGAAGCAGTAATCCAAATGATGACCCAAAAGATGTCTCAAGAATTCAACGAATTCAAAGACAAAATGACCAAAGATTTCGACACATTGAGACATGAATTTGCAGCCCTTAAAAATCTGAGAAATGCAGCAGAATCCCTCAGTAACAGAATGGAGCAACAGAAGAAAGGATTTCTGACATGGAAGCCAAAGGCTTTTGAATGCTCTGAAACCTCCAAAGAGGAAGAGGAATGGAAGGCAAAAACAGATCACTTCTCAGAGAACTCTGGGATAACTCAAAGAAAACCAATATTCGCCTCATAGGGATCCCTGAAAGCAATGAAGCGGCTTTGCAAGACACAGAGTCTCTTATTCATGAGATTATGAAAGAGAACTTTCCAGACATGCCAACAGATTCTGAAATTGAGATAGCAGACAGTTTCAGAACCCCAATATGACTCAACCCGAATAAGACATCCCCCAGGCACATCATAATTAAGTTCACTAAAGTAAACATGAAGGAGAAAATTTTGAAAGCATCCAGATGCAAGAAATCGATAACCTACAAGGAGAAGAATATTAGAATAACTGCAGATCTCTCTGATCAAACCTTTCAAGCTAGAAGAGAATGGTCATTGACTTTTAATCTCCTAAAACAAAATAACTTTCAACCCAGGATCCT
>CAUYON010029745.1:0-13506 GCA_963573935.1 Arctocebus calabarensis
AACTCATATGTTTGAACGCTTCATAGAGTGCCACACCTTTTGGGGGCAAAACACGATTGTAAGAGGGTCTTTTCCTAACAAATGCAACCAGTGTAACATGGTTTCTTGTACCCTCAATGAATCCCCAACAATAAAAAAAAAAAGAAGAATACAACTGAAACTGGTCTAACCATTTTAAAGGTTAAAAAAGAATAATAATAATATTCGCCAAAGCCAATTTCTTAAAGAGTTTTCCCTGCACTTTCTTCTAGAATTTTTATAGTTTCATGTCTTAAGTTTAAGACTTTTATCCAGTGAGAGTCTATCTTAGTTAATGCTGAGAGGTATGGGTCCAGTTTCAGCCTCTTACAGGTCACTAGCCAGGTCACCCAGCACCATTTGTTAAAGAGAGTCTTTTCCCCCACTGAATGTTTTCAATTGGCTTGTCAAAGATCAAGTAACAGTAAGTAGCTGGATTCATCTCTTGGTTCTCTATTCTGTTCCAAACATCTACTTCTCTGTTTTTGTGCCAGTACCATACTGTTTTGATCACTATCGATTTATAGTACATTCTCAGGTCTGGTAGTGTGATGCCTCTTGCTTTGTTTTTATTTCTGAGTAATATCTTGGCTATTCAAGGTTTTTTCTGATTCCATATAAAATAAAGTATTATTTTTTCAAGATCTTTAAAATATGACAATGGAGCTTTGATGGGAATTGCATTAAAATTATATATTGCTTTGGGTAGTATAGACATTTTAACAATATTGATTCTTCCCAGCCATGAGCATGTATGTTTTTACATTTGTTAACATTTTCAGCTATTTCTTTTCTTAAAGTTTCATAGTTCTCTTTATAGAGATCTTTCACATCCTTTGTTAGGTAAACTCCCAAATATTTCATCATCTTTGGTACTACTGTGAAAGGAATAGAGTCCTTGACTTTTTTTTCAGCTTGTCTATTGTTGGTATATATAAAGGCTACAGATTTATTGGTGTTGATTTTGTAACCTGAGACATTGCTGTATTCTTTGATCACTTCTAAAAGTTTTGTAGTAGAATCCCTGGTGTTTTCCAGATACACAGTCATATCATCTGCGAAGAGTGAAAATGTGATCTCTTCTGATCCTCTGTGGATACACTTGATCGCCCTTTCTTCCCTAATTGCAATGCCTAAAACTTCCATTACAATGTTGAAGAGTAGGGGAAATAATGGGCAACCTTGTCTGGCTCCTGATCTAAGTGGAAATGACTTCAGTTTAACTCTATTGAACACTATATTGGCTGGGGGTTTGCTGTAGATGGCCTCTATTAGTTTAAGAAATATCCCTTCTATACCAATTTTTTTAAGTATTTTGATCGTGAAGGTATGTCGATTATTGTCAAAAACTTTTTCTGCATCAATTGAGAGAATCATATAGTCTTTACTTCTTAATATGTTTATGTGGTGGATTATATTTGGCTAACCTAACCAGGAAAAAAAAGAGTAAAATCTCTAATTTCTTCAATCAGAAATGGTAAAGACAAAATAACAACAGACCCCTCAGAAATTCAAAAAATCCTTAATGAATACTACAAGAAACTTTATTCTCAGAAATATGAAAATCTGAAGGAAATTGACCAATACTTGAAAGCACGCCACCTACCACGACTTAGCCAGAACCAAGTGGAAATGTTGAACAGGCCTATATCAAGTTGTGAAATAGCAACAACAATACAAAATCTCTCTAAAAAGAAAAGCACAGGACCAGATGGCTTCATGTCAGAATGCTACCAAACCTTTAAATAGGAACTAGTACCTATATTACTACACCTCTTCCAAAATATAGAAAAAGAAGGAATACTACCCAATACATACTTTGAAGCAAATCACCTTGATCCCTAAACCCAACAAGAAAAGAAAATTATAGACCAATATCACTAATGAATATTGATGCCAAAATATTCAACAAGATCCTAGCAAACAGAATCCAGCAACACGTCAAACAAAATATACACAATGACCAAGTGGGCTTTATCACAGGATCTCAAGGTTGCTTCAATATACGTAAATCTATAAATGAAATCAAGTGACGCTTTTAAGGAGTGAGGAGAGGGGAGGATGTTCTAAACAGAAGAACAACATGCAGTCTCATTAACATTAGATTGGTCGATATCTTGGCACATTCATCCACTCTATGTGATCAGGGCTCATGCAGAGTGTCCAAAAACTTCATGTGTAATTTAAAATTATTGACTATTTAGAAAATGAATGTATTTCCACATCTTTTGAGATAGATACTTATTAATTGTACTGAGTAATGTGACTGAGTTTTAAACAAACAATGACACTATATACGCAATTGAAGTCCCACCCCTCAAATGAGGACCTTGGCAAGCTTCATGTCACTTCTAAACTGCTAAGAAGGAAATCATAAGAGCAGTGGGACACAGCAGTACAGCATGATGAGAGAGATAGGCAATGTGCAAAGTGCCAAACTGGAGGGCCGAGTGTCACAATAACAGAAATTCAGGGGTGTCCATAGAAGTTTGTGAGAGCTTGGACACAAAGTTCAGGAACAAAATTAAATTCAACAATGTTTCCACTTTGTCAGGAGCTAATATATGTGAATGAGACCTTAAATAAATTCCAGGATTTTGTTCAGATCTCTTTCCACTGAACTGTTTAATGAGACTCCTTAACTTAATAAGTTCCAACAGGCCTCTTATCTTTATTTAGTAAAATGATGCTGCTTTACTGATAAAATCTCAGATCTTCTCTTTGGGAATTGTCTTAAAGTATTAGGTACACTGTTTGAAATATGTTTATTTAGTACCTTATTTGGAAGAAAGTCAGCTAATAAATAATATTGAACATAGCAAATTTGTGAAAGTTTTGCCCTTTGCCTTTTGTAAACTGGATCTGAATATAGACCAGAAGAGGAGGTGTTGAAATATCTGAGAACCTTAAGAATAGCTGTAATAGCAATAATAGTATTCTACAGAGACTCCTTTAAAGAATAATTTTCATCTGAGTGAATGAGTTTTAATCTACTCATAAAAATGTCAATCCAATTAATTTATAATCACACCACATAATATAATTAATAGCCTATAGGACAGAGAGGTTGGTAATCACATTTTTCTTGAAAACATAATTTATCTTTTCACAATTTAGAAATCACCCTTCAACTTAAAAAGCTAATGTTGTATTTATGGACTTCTTATATTCGAGGTAATTGAAATTTTTAAAAGTCCAAATGATGCCAAATTCAGTTGCAACATCCAAATCCCAAAGTTCTACAACTCAGAGCAGTCTCTGAAAAACTCCCACAAGATGCAACAGTAAACAATATTGCTGCAAATGGGGTGGGGCAGGGTCATAGACAGGGTGGGGAAATCACAGAGTGCACAGGAATGAGGTATTCTTCATGCTGTTTCTAAATTCAGTAATTATTACTTCCATCTTCCATCTCTATCCACAGGGTAAAAGATGCAGAAGAGCAGCAGAGAACTCGGCCACACTGAGGCACTATACACTGTGTGACCTCATTGGCATTCCTCCTTGCATTACTGTTTAGCTTCAACATTGATATCTTTGACAAACTCAAATTTGAAAGCAATTATTCTAGGATTTTTGAACTTTAAAAAACAATTCCTAATGTACTTTAGATTGTACCCAGCACCTCTTCTTACACAGTGACATGAGATATAACTTTTGAATCTGTATGTATTTAATTAGGGGCACAATGAGAGATGGCATGGATAAGTAGGCTGTCTGTGGCAGAAGGACAAGTGTACAAAAGAATCCAAAAATAAATCTTCTGTTGGTTGAGAAAGTGCAAGGGCACTCAAGTACATGAATCAGTGCCAAACTCATGGCGAAGAATTATATGCCAGTGAGCGGGAATGCAGAGGTTCAAGTTCATCCTTTCAGTTCTGCTCAAGGTCCTTAAGGGAACACGCCCCTATAGGGAACCTCTGTTATCATGCCGTAGTTCATAGCAGAGCACCTGGTAAATGTTCAGCCTTTCTTTGCTTTTTATGATATGGCTGTGTAGAAAGGAATGAAGATTTCTGAGGAAAAATTGAAAGATTATACCCAAGTTCTGAATTCCATCCAGCCACAGTGGCTTTGGGTATGTTACTAAATATCTGTGGGTCTCAGCTTTTCCATTGACAAATGGTGATGTCAATCCTTATCTTGTGCACACTTAACGGAAGATTAAATGAAAGAATAGAAGTGGTGTCCCGCTAAGAGCCAAGTGTGCATCATATCACTTTTACCAAGTAATGTGTCTGGATAAACTTTTCTTTAGCTTCTCTGTATCTTTATCTCCCAAGTGGAATACATCTTCCATGATGACAGCTTGATTTCCCCAAACTTAAAAGGGTTCTTTCTTTGGAGACTCTCCCAATTAATGGTCTCCTCACAGCATTGTCAAGAATTCTTTATTCAAATTATTTATTTGTGTAGCCATTGTTGTTTCTGGGCTGTTTCCTCCTTGGGCATAAGACCCACTCACATTGTGTGTCCTTGAAGCCAGTTTCCTTCTCCTACTCACACCCTCTGCCACTCAATGCTCTTTCTTAGTGAAATGAGAATGTGCGTGTTAATAGAGGTACACTCTTCCTCCAGACCAATCTATCTAAATTTCTTCTCTTTTCCCCCTTCCTCCCTTCTATTTCCAGCTTAGTTCCTCAGACCTTATATTTTTCAGAATCTTGCCCTCTGGATACAACCAGTGCATTTGTCAATCATGTTCTCATTCTGTCTCAGGAAACTCATTTTCACTAGAATTGGCATATAAATGGAACCAGATCCTGCAGATTGCCATTCATGTTTCTTAAAGCATTTTTTCCTAGGGACTGGGAAGTCAGGAATTTTTTCCTAGGGACTGGGAAGTGAGCAAAGGTAAAGGCTGTCATCAGGCAACCCACATTCTTAAGAGAGTTACAGTACCTTCAATGTTTGGTTTGATGTTTTTTTGTTAGTTTTTCAATGTTTTGTTTAGATGGCACAGTTACTTTTGATGGGGTCTTTCCACCCTGCTCCCACTTTTCTAATTGGGCAAACTCAATTTTCTATCCATTCCTCGTCTCTGGTAGATTCCAGTGGCCAGCTCACAATTAAGTAGCAAAATAAAACAAAATTAGAGTGGGTGTCTGAATATCACTTGTTTTAGTAAAGTTCAAATTTTAAAAATAGAACTTAGGAAGGAAGCCCAAAGCTGTCTAGTGCTCAATAGGCTGGGAATTAAGTTACCTAGGTTCAAGATCTCAACACAAAGAAGCAGCTAAGTGATGAGCCTGAGAAATTCCCCCAGGCCTTCTAGATTTCTCTTTTTTAATCTTTAAAATGAGAAGAGAAACCATTTTTAATAATCACTCATAGTTCCAAAATAGTTTGACTTCATAAATCACTAGATGTTATAAAGCAGGGATGTCACCTGGAGTAGACATTTGAAGGTAAGATTTTCATTTTAGCATTCTCAAATTTCTCATCAGGGCAAACATTTGTTATGTTTATGTAACACCAATTTACACAAGATTCCCATACAATCTCAGCTACAAGATAGTCCCAGGCAAGTATGCAGAGTCATGGCAATTATATAAGTGGATATGTGACCGAAGGACCAAGTTAATATCTAAAGTGATATTACTAAAAAAAAAAAAAAAAAAGGTGCTCTGCACATTTAAAACATTCCAGAAATGTCTTGAGAGATTTTTTTTAACATTAGTAGAAGTCATTGAATTACATAGTGTTTTCCATCTGCACATTGGTAATCAAAATTTGGCATAATTTGTACATCACGGTAAATTATTCTTATTTTTCATTCAAAATTTCCTGTTCTCCGTTCCAGTTAAAATACACATTTCATCAACTCATTATTTAGCAATAAAATAATTTAAAATTACTTAAAATTATTTAAATTAAAATTAAATAAAATTTAATTTAAATTTTATTTAAATTAAAATCAGATAATTCACCCGTGGGATATGCTACCATGAAGTATGAGGTGACTTTTTCCAGACTGATTGTCAGCTGGCTTCATACACAGTTTCAGGGAAAAACAAGGCCCTTTCTAGTGTTTGAATTTTCAAGGTCCGTCTTTGAAATATAATGTTTCATTTTCCTTTAAGGTTCAGGCTTTCTTCCTATCATTTCTGTAATCATTAGAATCAGTAAACTGTATACAAGGATAATTCAGATTAATTTTTGAAGAGCTAACATTTTTATTTCGAGTATAAAATAACAGGGAAAGAAAACTCTAATTACATCTGTTTGCATACAGAGTTGATTTCTTTTTTGTTTCTTTTTCTCTCGTTTTCTTTCTTTTTTTGAAGTACAGAACAGGAGAGAACAGTATGCATAACTTGGTCATTTTATAAAAATCAGCAGTATTCAACTCAATACATAAACACTTTTCAATGCAGAATCTTTCCCCAAAGCCTTGTATCAGCAGCTGTAGTGTCACTGTTTGTCACTGTAGTGTCACTGTAGTGTCAGCTGTTCTGACAGCTTAGAACGGCTTTGCTTTAAGCAACTCTGTTTCCTTATTTGCTTTTTTTTTATTTTTTTTATTTTTTATTTTTATAATTTTATTGAATCATAATTCTGTACATTGGTGCAATCATAGGGCATGATTCATATACATTCAGAAATGTTTTGATCGTACTGTTACAGATAGCCTTCATGGCAGAAAATGTCTGTTTCCTTATTTGAAGAAAAAACTTTCTTATCTCCAAAATCCTCTTCAACAGCTCTCCCTTGAGGAGCTTATGAATCTCAAAATCACAATCTGGAGAATCCAACCTGAACTTTTGCCTCAGGAAGTTGAGTGTTCCCTTAGCTGCAACTGCAGCCAGATGCTACATTGAGAGGAGAATCCTAAGTGCTGTTCTTGCCATCACTGATGTAAATGGGCAGCCGTGGTTATTTCTTGAATGTCTTATAGCTGACCTACTCACATCTTACTCTACAGACACTCCTCCAAATTTATAGAGACAGCGAGAAAGTCCTCAGCTGTTTAAAAACAATCCCCTGGTTGGATGAAAATGTCATGAATTCTGCTACCAAAGACTTTGGAATACATGGACTTAAGAGTGCTAAGAGGAGAATGAAATAAAGAAAGAGAATCATGCGAATGAAGGCTCTAAGTCATCTACTATGTAGACACAGAGAATAAAGTAAATAATTGTTTGTGAAAAGGGTATGTCAGGGTAGACAAAAGCAGGGGTGCACGGTAACCTTCTGAGGAGTGTCCCCTCCTGGTGTGGTGGAGTAACTGTGTATCGCCACCAAGCAGTCAGTGCCTCCTTCACAAGGCTCCCTGCAGAATGTTCCCTGCCTAGTGCTCCCAGTTCCAAGTACAGTTCAATTTGACTCAATTGAACACATGACCTTTCTGAGCACCTAACTCAGCCCAGCACATGCTGAGTGCCACGAAGGGCTCAAAGGAATAATCTCTGTCTCTAAACATTGACACAAGCTTGCAAGTCAAATCCTTGATTATCCCTGACTGAGACCACTTCAGTGCCAGATGCTGGGTGCTTTTCTGATTGGCCTTCTTCACTTAGTAGTGACTCTAAATTCTTTTAAGTTTTGCTTCCTCTTTCTCTTCATGCCCCGCACTCTCTTAATCAAATGTCTAATGATCTGGAAACAATTGAAGGTTTGGAGATGCTAGATGCTACCAAGGGTCCCTGTACAAGGTGGACTTTTAAGAGGAACAGTCATTCGCTAATGTACATTATTAACAAATCCTGATTAAAGCATACCCATTTTCTAAGACAGAAGCTCACCTGTCTAAGCCTTCATCTGGTGCAAAAGGAGTGAATGGTACTGTGTGGCTTCCATGTTGTCTACGAATATTCACAGTGCAGTCTTCTACTGAACATAGGTTAATTGTATAGGAGGCTGGAGATCTTTGCCTACTGCCCTCTTTTTTCTTTTCTGTGATTCTAAATATCTTACCTTGGATGAAAATAATATTCAAATAATGACTCTGGGACACTGCTGGGACAGAAGTTAGCCTGCTGTCTGTTGAAGTTCCAAGTACAGTTCAATTTGACTCAATTGAACACATGACCTTTCTGAGCACCTAACTCAGCCCAGCACATGCTGAGTGCCATGAAGGGCTCAAAGGAATAATCTCTATCTCTAAACATTGACAATCCATTTAGCGAAATAAGGCACAGTCACAAAATAAACATTAAAGCAAAATATGAATAAACATCCAAATGTACAAAATACATAAAAATAACATATTTTAATGAATGGATAGTTGGATATGCTTTAGAAGCCTCAATAAAACATAATATTCTCTCTAAAGAGAGTCATCTCCCTGTATCTAGGCATGTTCAGTGATAGCAGAAGTGTTATGCCCCCTTTCTGCCCACCACTGTAAGAACCTCTCTGACAAACTGGAGATACTGAGAAATACAGGAAGGTAACCAGTCTAACAGGGAGTATGTCTCCCAGAAGGAACTCTACTAGTAACTAGAGCACTTGACCTCCAAAAGACAAAACTAAACTAGAGGAAAACAACTGGCTCCAATCATTTGAACATTTATTTTTGAGGAGAAGGACTGCATTTGTTTTCTGTTGCTGCACAGGGTGAAATAAGACAAATGTAAAGTAATCACATAGAAATCAAATGTAGTTCAATATGTTACAATGTTTTCAAAAAGCTAATAACAGAAACATATACTGTATGATGTTTGTTTCAAAGTTTAGAATAAACAAAATCCAATTATCTATAGTCTATTTACAGGCATTATCTCTATCTTATAGATTTTTAAGTTATATAATGGAAGTTCTAAAACATAGTGTTTTCACTCCTGCAGCAAATGGCAGAGCTAAAAATTAAACTCTGTCTTCCATGCTAAATCCTTAATTGAGCCATAACTGACACTTTGGAGTCAGGTTGAAGGTTGGACTTGCTGTCAGCCACAGAAGAGGTTCAGACAGACACAGAGGCCCAGCTGTGGAGGTTCCTAGTTAGGTAGGAAAATTTCTTGGATAATATCTCAACACTCCTGGACCTTTAAGACATTACTTTTTTTCATTAGTTGTAGAACGTTCAAAGTGATTCATAAGACAATTCTATTAAATTCTTTCATGGCTAAGAATAACTTAGGATCAGTTACATTCAGTGGGTCCTTTTCTCATTTGAAAGTCCAAGCTATCCAGTGATGTTGTTTGTAAAAGACCCACTTGGGCTTTGGGTTGATAGACTTTTTTTGTACTTTGAGTTTCTAACAAAGACCTAATGATAATTCTGCCTCAGTCCTTAGCCAATGTTATTCCTTTCAGAGCCTGAAGAGAAATGGAGGCTGTAGTTCTTGAAGAATAGTAATTCTTTCCCCTCTTGAATCATCTCCTAAAAACCCAGTAGTACATCTGCAGCATTTCTGACGCCTTTTTTTTAAGATAGAGTCTCATTACATCACCCTCAGTAGGGTGTTGTGGCGTCACAGCTCACAGCAACTTCAAACTCTTAGGCTTAAGCGATTCTCTTGCCTCAGCCTCCCAAGTAGCTGGGACTACAGATGCCTGCCACAATGCCCAGCTAGGCATTTCTGAGACATTAAGAGGCTTAACGTATATTTAGAGTCATGATGAATCAATACCTACCAATCTCAGTAAAGACTTTCTTACTTTTTCATTTATCTAACATTTAGCCCACACGATTTTCTTTTCTTTTCTTTTTCTTTTTATTTCTTCCTTTATTTTCTTGTTTTTTTTTTTGAGACAGTTTCACTATGTCACCCTCAGTAGAGTGCTGTTGCATCACAGCTCACAGCAACCTCAAACTCTTGGACTTAGCAAGGTTCTCTTGCCTCAGCCTCGGAAGTAGCTGAGACTACAGGCACCCACCACAATGCCCAGCTATTTTTTGAAGTTGTCATTGTTGTTTAGCAGGCCTGAGTCCAGTTCAAACCCACCAGCCTCGGGGATGTGGCCAGCGCCAAGTCTAGCTCACATCATTTTCTTAGAGTTGCCAATGTCTTCTCTCATTGGACACAGAGATTAACCACCAAAGTCCACTACACTTTACATTTCAGGTCTATTTTGGAGTGTTTATGAGATGTACTAAGTGCATCAGAAAGCAAGTTTCAATGCATAGCTACTGAATGTTTCATGGCTTCTGCAGTCCAGGAAGTTGGTGGAGGCATTTCTGCATCCCAGCACATATCCACATTTGTAAGAAAAGTAGGTTGTACCCATAAAATTTGTGCAACAATAATTAAACCCCATAATTACTACAATTGGGATTTGGAGCCACATTGGAGGATATTTGATGTATACTGTGAATACAGGTGACTTTCATGAATTCTCTTCTCTAACTGCTGGGCAAATGATGCTTAAATTGGTTAGCTAGGTGAACAATCAGATATGTGAATTTTGTCAGATATGATAGGAAAGTTTAGGAGACATTTATGTGGCGTAACTAGCATGTTGAAAGTCTTAATCTAAGTCCCAAATTGTTTTATAAGCTAGTATTGTGCCCGGAAGGAAGAGCAAGAAGATTTGGTAGAAATACCAAAGGATGCAAAGAACTTTCTCATCAAAGAAGGGCTGCTGAGTGTCCATCTCACTTCAGAAGGCAGAACTAAGACATGTAGAAAGTAAGAAGAGAAAGACTGCCAATGTAAATCACTACTTTGAAATAATCATAGTAGTAGAACACTGAGGTAGCTTATTTTGATCTCCCAGGCTCTGAAGCCTCAAAGGAAGCTGGAGGAATCCAAATGTGGAATGTGAAGTGTCGTCAGAAAGGAAAGTGTATGGTTGCCAAAATCTCTGCTCCTGAGTTAGGAACTCATATTATCTTCTTAAAGGAAAAATTTAAATCGGAATGCTGTTTGATAGGCAAAGAAGTAACATGATCTAAGTGTTAGGGTAACAGCAGCTCTCACCACTCCTAAAGCTTACCCCTCAGAGAGAAAGGAGGTTACCCAAACAAGACTGGAGTTCCTGAGCTGACACTTATAGCACATGACCAAGTGGCCCAATATTTGGCAACTATTTTTCCACTGATTTTCTATTGCTTTTTTTTTTATATAGCCTTTGCTGCCTGCCTTCTTTATTTAGATCAATACTTTCTTTTGTAGATGGCTTAAAGAACTGTATTCAGTAAAAATATAAGACCTTATGTGTGGGAGCAAACTTTGACACAAAAACTAATTATTTGGACAGAGATAAATAACTTATTTTCTGGAAACCATATCCTCTTGACCCAAGATTGGCTCCTGGAAGGGGTATCTCCAATATAACATTGGAGGCACCTAATTAAAAATGGCATTCATCGATTCAGTTAATTTCTCCTGGCTTGATCTCCCTTGTGTCTGATTTGGTTCTCTTATCTTTGCTGAGATTCATTCATTTTCACATTATTGATATCTTTGGATTTCCTTCTCAGACTAGTCCCTCTGGTTTCTGTTTTAATTTCTCTCTCAGATGCTGTTTCCTGTATTTAGGCCCTGAGGAACAGACATCGCAGTTAAGTAGAGGAAAAAATTCTACTTCCTGCTTGTCTTATGCTTATGCACACCTGCTCCTGTGGCCACAGGATTCTGACTTGGTGATTTTAGCTGGTGCTTTTCTTCAAATCCAACAGCATCACTGTTATGCTGACCTTCCAATTCTCCAAGAGGAGTGGGGAGAAGAACGTTTATTATTAATGATTTGAGTAGAAGTCCAGTGCACTCCAGATCTTATTTCGTTCGTCACTGTCATCAACTTGACTTTTTCCTCTGCATCCTGGGAAAAGTTCTTAAGATTTTCCTTCACATCACTGATTTAATTGTCAATATTGTCAAATCTGATTTTTGCATTTTCAAGTTGGGTTTAAACCCCCTTACAGCAATAAAGCTTTCTTTGCATTTCCCAAACATACTCACTATAGCGTCTTATCAGGCTATTGTGATGTAATGTAGCAACTAACATTTATTAAGAACCTGCTATATCCCAGTCCTGGCACCTGACACTAAAACATATTAACAGGCATCACTCAGAGGTTTTCGCATTGCATCATCACCATTGTACTAGAGTATGTCTTCTTTTTATTTACATATCCTTCTGTTTTTCTATAGCATTTTTCCTCTCCTTTCCAAATAACTTTCTACACTCCTATAGAGGCCACATTCTGATATATTATTAAACATGTATAAATATTCTTTTGGAGTAAAAATCAAAGGATTTTAAGATTTTTTCAGAGGTCTGTTTTTCCTCTGTCATCATAATGACATTTCTTTTCTTGGATCACAGCATTTTTCAGAAGTGTCTTTTCTGAAAAGAAAGAAAAGTTTTCTTTCTGTTTGCTCATTTGACAATGTGTGAAATCTATCTGAACATCACTGTCCCCATGTTGCTGCGTCTCCACTGTTCGTTAGTTAGGAATACTTAATAATATATAACATTTCCTTCCTCTGAGGTTATACATATCTCTAGTTTTGTTTAGAATAACCTTCCAGACTATAGTATATAACTAACCATGTGTCTCTCGTGTATCTGACACACTGTCATTTTCTGTGAGTTACAATTATGAATAGGTTAGAAAAAAGTAATGGTATAGTAGGCTCTCAATCATATCAAAATTCACACCTGGATGTTTGAATAATGCACACCCAGTTTTGTTTGGTGCAGACGTTCATCTCTAAATCAGGTAAGAGTGCAGAGAATGCATGAGTTTCACATTCCCCCTTACTGATTTGGTAGATTTCCCCCAGCTAAAAATAGAAATGTCAGTATTTTTATTTCTAATGAGCCTTATTTTTTCTTGACTTCATCTACAATAAAATTGCTTTCCTATTTTTTCCATCTTCATAATTAATTTGGTTAGAATAGATATTTCAAATCATCAGCTTTGTACCCTAATTTCTCTATGCAATGCTAAAAAGCAACAGAGGTCAATATAGAAAAAATATATGTATCAGAAGGTCAACAAGCTATATCCTAGGATTAGAGGATAAGACATATGAGTTCAGATGAAAGGGATGAAATTTATATGGTCTACAAAAGAGAGCTCTCTGAGGTAGGCTCTTTATGACATGATCTATAAATATCATCAAGATACAAAAATAAACACAGTAAATTGTTTACAGTCACAAAAGATAATAGGACAAGAATGATTGAATCCAAGTAAGGGAAAGTTTACAATAGGTTGTAAAAAAAAGAGTTTTTGTTTTTTTTTTATAATATTTTATTTTATTTTTTTGAATCATAGCTGTGTACATTAGTTGGGACAAAGGGTGAGATCACATGGGTGGTATATATTTGAAGGGTCAGGAGAAAATTTCTAAATACGGATCAAAAATGTTTTCATATAGTAAACTAATGAACTAAAAAAAGAGTTTTTAGCTGAAAGCAAAAGCATCAATAAAACTAACATACGTGTACAAAAGTCAAAAGTTAAAATCTTTCCAGACTTGTGGTAAAATATAGTAAAAATAAACAACAACAAACAACAAAAATAAACAACCCTCCCCAAATAATCTTCCCCCAAAAAAGCCCTCACAGGAGTAGGCAAGAATTGCATTT
>CAUYON010029746.1:0-52718 GCA_963573935.1 Arctocebus calabarensis
TGGGGAAAGACTTTATGAGGCAGACTGCCATGGCAATAGCAACAACTGCAACAGTAAACAAATGGGACTTAATTAAACTGAAAAGCTTCTGTACAGCCAAGGAGACAACAACCAAAGCAAATAGACAACCTACCCAATGGAAAAGGGTATTTGCACATTTTGAATCTGACAAAAGTTTAATAACAAGGATCTATACAGAACTTCAATTAATCTACAAGAAAAAAACCAACAGTCCAATACATCAACGCGGAAGAGAGATGAATAGAATCTTCTCTAAAGATGACAGACAAATGGCCAGTAAATACCTGAAAAAATGCTCATCATCCTTAATTATTAGAGAAATGCAAATTAAAACCACCCTGAAATACCATTTAACTCCAGTGAGAATGGCCTATATCACAAAATCTCAAGATTGCAGATGCTGGCGCAGATGTGGGGAGAAAGCAACACTGTTACTCTGCTGGTGGGTCTGCAAACTAATACAACCTTTTTGGAAGGAAGTATGGAGAAAGCTCAAAGAACTCAACCTAGACCTAGACCTCCCGTTTGATCCTGCAATCCCATTGAAAAAAAAAACTTTTATTATAAGGGCACTTGTACTAGGCTGTTTATTGCTGCCCAATTTACAATTGCTAAAGTGTGGAAACAGCCTAAATGTCCTTCAACCCAGGAGTGGATTGGTAAGCTATGGTATATGAATACAATGGAATATTACTCAGCCATCAAAAATAATGGAGACTTTGCAGCATTTGTAGTAACTTGGATGGAGGCAGAACATATTATTCTTGGTGAAACATCACAGGAATGGAGAAGCATGAATCCTATGTATTCAACTTTGATTTGAGGACAATTAATGACAATCAATGACACAGTGGGGCATGGGGGAAGGAGAGAGCAGACAGAGAAGGAAGGAGGGGGTGAGGGAAAGAAAACAAAAAAAAAAGAAAGAAAATAGTGACTAACTTTCATATAAATTGGATTCAATTTTGACCAAAGCACATTACTTAAACGTTAATTTTTTAATTCAACTCATCAGTGTTGTTTAGGATATTACATCCTCATTCATAAGTGAAACATGTTTGTAATTTCCCTTTATAACAATATATTTTCTCCAATTTCAATATCAGGTGTATCCAGATCAAGTAGAATGATATTAAAATATTTCTTCTCTTTTATTATTTATAAGATTTCTGGAATTGCTTGTCTTGTAAAATCATTGTGGTCTATGAGTTTATGATAGTTTGAACTTTGTTATTTCATTTAATTCATCGCTTAATTACTGTTTTCCTATGAATGATTATACTGTGGTTAATATGTTAGCATAGCAGTATTCCCAGATAGTTTTTTGTCGGTTGGGAGGTTGGGCTTTGGAGGGGCAGAGTTAATACTTTGCATGAAATATCTTACTTTATAACAGTGAAATTGCTTTCTCTTTTGTCTTGTGATTTTTTTTGAGGTGAAATTTAAGTTTTTGTGTGAGTAGTACTATTATATCTGTCTTGAGTGTCTTGCTTGTACTGTATCACATCATACCTTTGTTTAATTCTTAATAAACTGTTCACTTGTTAAAAATTAATTAATTAATATATCTATAAAAAAGGAAATATGAAGTGTTATTTTAATTGTTTGATTAGATATTATAGGAGGGAGGGAAACCCTTCCTGTTATTCAGACTCTCAGCAAAGGATGTATAAGATCTGCATACGAAGATTGATCTAAGGTAAAGTCCCGAGAAAATTGTTTTCAATAGATAAACAAAAGGCCTGATCTTGATAATGAGGTTTCTTGCCTGACCTGACTTGAAATAACTTGAGTCTTGGGCTCAGGATACCTGGACTTGAGGAAAGCTCTGGCACTTACTGTAAGCTGGGCAGCCCTCAGCAAGTCACTGCCTCTCTTGGCTTTAGCTTCCTTTCCTGGGAAATTGAGGAAATAATGGCCATCCAGCTAACCTTCGTATTTTGAAGGTCAAAGTGATTGGGGTTTCCCACCCCATTGCGTGTACTGTGAAGAATCCACCTACATAAGGCATGTGTGGGCAGAGCAGATTTTGCTGGAAAAGTTTGCTGAGAAGATGGATGAAGAGTTCACATTATTTTACTCAGAATATTTTCTAGGACACATTTCTCCTCAAAATCTTCAAAAGTCTTTTTTCTACTGCTAATGCCCCTTTTGACCACTCTTCTGCCAGCTTCTCGGAGCTTTGGTCTCTAAACCTACTCACAGCACTATCTATAAATACCAACTAAGAACAAGAAAGGCTGGAGTACAGAGGATGCAGCTTCTGTTTGTGCTTAACCTCTAAGCTAGTAGCCTTCCAAAATGTTTGACCTTGACTCTAGAGAGAGACATTCTATATCATGACTTAGTACACATGTGCACAGACATAAAACAGAATTTTTAAAAGTTCAGGTGTTCTCCTGTTGGCATTTGTTTCCCAAGAATCTTTCTAGTGCCTTGGGTATGGGAGTTCAAGCTTAAACTTGATAGAGCAGAGAAGCTTAGTTGGATCAGAACTGATGCTCTGATATGGCAGAGTTGGGGACAGTGAGACTTCAGCAAGGTCAGACCGTGGAGTGTAGTCTGGTTTGAGTGTGGGTGAGAAGGACCATTTGGGTTCGCTTCAAGTTTGCTCAGAATTTGGTTAACCCTGCTCGGCACCTGTTGCTCAGCGGTTAGGGCACTCAGCCATGTACACAGAAGCAGGCAGTTTCGAACCCGGCCAGGTCAGCTACACAACGATGACAACAACAACAAAATAGCCAGATGTTGTGGCAGGCACCTATAGTCCCAGCTACTTGGGAGGCTGAGGCAAAAGCATCACTTAAGCCCAGGAGTTTGAGGTTGCTGTGAGCTGTGATGCCATGGCACTATACCGAGGGTAACATAGTGAGACTCTGTCTAAAAAAAAAAGAATGTGGTTACCCTCTGCAGTAGTAAATAAGTAGTCATAGGGAACAAACAAGAGAAGGGTGGAGGCAGGTGGATGTGATTCTCAGAAACATTCCATAAATGAGTGTTCTTGGTAGCTCACATGGTCTGACCTGTTGTCCAGACCAAAAACATCTAGAATGTTCTGGTGCCTGCTCACACCTACAGTACTATATAAAGCATCAAGGTATGTCTCTCAAGCCCAGTATCCAGCGTCTGGGTCTTGAAATTCTTGCTGTTCCAGCACTGGAGCAATCCCCTCTTATAAGGGCTTGACCTGTGGAACCAAGGAGCTTTTATTTTTATTTATTTATTTATTTATTTATTTTTGAGACAGAGTCTCACTATGTCACCCTTGGTAGAGTGCCCTGGCATCACAGTTCACAGCAACCTCAAACTCTTGGGCTTAAGTGATTCTCTTGCCTCAGCCGCCCAAGTAGCTGGGACCACAACGCCCAGCTATTTTTTGTTACAGTTGTCATTGTTGTTTAGCTGGCCTGGGCTGGGGTTGGGCCTGCCACCCTCAGTGTATGTGGCTGGTGCCATAACCACTGTACTATGGATACCAAACCCCAAGGAGCTTTTATATGTCCACTCAGGGGCTTTCTAAGGGCAGGCCCAGTCGTGGACTCGTTTTAAACAGAAACCCTGCAACATTCACACATTGGCTGGGTATTTCTTCATGGCAAAAAATTTAACCATATGCAAGATTGGGGTCCAGACATGTACCCACAGGCCTGACACCCCAAGTGATTGTCCAGGAGAAGCCAGTTAGCAGAGAGGGGAAAGATGCTGCTAAGAGAAAAGTGGCCACAAATGAGTAGGAGTCTGGAAGAGTGTCATCGGGCAGAGGTACGGTGGGGTTGCCCCTGAACACGCCCCATGCTGGCGTCCCCTTGGATGGTCCAGGGGTTCCAGGAGAGCAGGACAAGAATGTGTCTAGGACCTCCAGTGCCTGCTCTGAAGGGCCGGCCTCTGAAAGAGGCAGAAAGAGTCAGGTGCTTTTCCACCACGTGGAGAGGTAAGCCAGGGGGACCTGCAGGAAGAAAGTGCAAGAAAATGCCTGGCCAGTGCGGAAGGGGGCCCAGGGGCACATGAGGCCAAGCTTCTGCGCTGGCACTAATGCCAATACAGACAGGGAGTGAGCAGGAGCTGAAGCGAGGGCCGCCTGAGAGGAGCCAGGAGCTCTGATTACACCTGGCTGTCAGCCCTCTGATTACACCTGGCTGTCAGCCTTCCTTCTGAAGCTCCTGCAGAGTGATAAGGAGTTCAGTCTGGTGGCAGGAGGCACCCAGGAAATCTGGGCTCAAACTGGGTGGGGAGACATTGGGATTACATCTAGGCAGGGCCTGCACAGAACAATTCTGTTGCTCGTTTTCAGTAGGGATGAGCAATAATTTTCCTCCCACTGCATTCAGTTATTTAACCAGATTGACCTCCAGTTTTTCATGTAGGGTAAGCTTAGAATGTCATAGGTAGGGGTACCCTATTTTTCAAGGCCCCATGAGAAACTGTAATGTGAATAATCAGCCCTCCAGGCTGGTGCTGGCCCCCAGGGTGCTCATGCCCCTTTGCAGCCCACCTCAGTCTAAGACCGTGACACCCATCAGCTGGGCACAAGCGTCCTAATCTCCACCACCTAGTACCTCTTTTAGGGGTGGCCCTTTGGTGGCACACTGAGGCTCAGCAGCCTGTGCATGGTCCTTGTAAAGGAAAAGGGGGTCGGGAAACTATGAGCTGTTACTTTCAGAATGCGTTGCTTTTCTGTCTCTCTGTGGGAAAGTGCTTTTTATTTTTTTCAGGGACCAGAAGCGTTTTCTGAACAGTAAGATGCTATTTGGAGAGAACTCTGATGATTTCAGAGAAAATTTATAGGCTCGTGTCTAACCTCTCCCTCGGACGTTTCTAAAATAGAATACTGCAGCTCTGTGTCATGTGAGAAGATAGAGCACTTTGTCCTTTGGGAAGCAAAAGCACGGTCAAGGCAAAGCTTAGGGACAAGCGCTCAATGTCCTACAGCGGTGTCAAGGATTTTTAGAATCCTCCTAAAAAATCCTGCCTCGTGGGAAATGAAAATTTATCCTAAGTATTGGATAAATGTATCCTAAGTATTTAACTCTGCGATTTTTTTGTTTGCTTTTAACTATAATTCTTCTCCTTCTTAGAAAAAAACTCTTCTTAGTTAAAAGTCAGGAAATACCAACAAGTAGAAAGAAGAGAGAATGAAACATCTCCAACTGTTCCTCCCCAGCCCTGTGTGTGCCTGACTGCTTCTCACCGAACACCACCTCCTCAAAGGGGCCCAGGACCCTGATTCATGAATTTCATGCTATCCCACACTCGCTCTCTACCAGATTTTCTGGTCTTATTTTATTTGTAGCACATACTGTTCACCAAAATTATCTAATGTATTTTTTCGCCTATTGTCTGTCTCCTATGAAGGTATGAACTTGTCTTATTCACCACTGCTTAGAACAGCACTCGGCATATAGTGTGCACTTGGTAAGTACTTGTGAAATGGGTGAATAAATAAGGACATGAATGAGTTGTTGTTACATCTAATACAGCCCATATTTGAGCAAATATGCTTAATGTCTTGGTGAGGGATTCCCAGAATCCTCTTTTGGGGGCCCAAAGGGTTTCAATCATGCCTTTGGTCACCATACTGTCTTAAAGCAATGGAGACAGGGGGCTTTAAATACAAAACTTGCTGATGGAAATGAATGGTAATACAGCATGCTGGATTTGAAATGTAAGACTGTGGTAGGCATTTTGGCCACATAACTTCTAAAGCATTAGTGCTTGGGCCTGGGAACCCTGGTCTCTGAATGCCCAGTGAATCTAGGAATGAGAGGAAGTGGAATTAAAGCTTAACTATGAAGAAGAGGAGGAGTGGGGATGGGGAAGGGTCGGGGGAAGGGAGAGGGGGAGCAACAGCAACAGCTTGGTTTTGACCTGCTCCGTGAGTCTGTTTTCTCCACCTATGCTACCCTGAAAGTCTTTGTAACTTAAAGTTTCTCTTGATTCCTAGAAATAAAATAGCTGAATTAAAGAACAGGTGTATTTTTTAGGCTTCTGCTATATATGATCAAATTGGCATCAGATAAAGTTATGTCATTTTGCATATTTACTGAAAGTCATACAGACTAGTTCACCACCCTAAACCTTAACCTTGGCTGCATCCCATGCACAGTTGGGAGATGTGGAAGGCAGAAATGAAGGAGAGATGCTGTTTTTAGACGTTTTCTGCTGGGGGATATATTGTCCACTGCCTTGAAAGATCTTAGCCAGTTTATTAGGTGGACAAAAGCTTCTATTTGTTTCTGTAGTTTTCATTCTTTGAATTACAAACTAATCATTTCAACAAGATTTTAATGGAGCTACTATATTCTGTCTTCTCTTCCAAAGCACATCTGAAGTTATTAGGAAAGTAAATATATGACCTCCTCCTCGGCCTCATATATTAGGGTAGCTAAATATGTATGTTCAATATCTTTGAAACAGGAGACAATGAAAAATATGTGAATCTGGGAGGAAGAGGAAAGGTATGGTCCATGCAAACAATGGAACTCAGGGAACTTCATGGAAGACGTAAGTACTGTGTCCAAAATACAGGTAGGATTTGAGTAGGTGGAGAGAATGTGACAGGACATTGTAGGTGGGCATCCAGGCAGGAGCAGAGAGCAGATTTAAGTACGAAACATGCAAAATATGTGTGTTAATTCAGGTTTTCCAAAGAGCAGACACCAAAATGGGATGCCATGTGCATGAATTTTATTGGGGGAAATGCCTGTGAGAGAAAGCGGGCAGGAGCTAGGGAAGGCTGGGAGAACCATCAGATGGTGATGCAGATCTGAGCCTGAGCGGACAGAGAGGGAAGGAAGGCTGAGTGAAGCACCCTAGACCACCCTGCGTAAGTTGGAAAAGGCTCGCAGGGAACCTGAGCCAAACCTGGCCTTCAGAGGAGTCCCGGGGCTCCCAGGATCAGGCTGCATTTGCATCTCTGCTGCTCTCTGTCACTGGCTGGGAAGGGAGACCTCAGGGTTAAGGTAATGATGGATTTCATAGCACAGTAGTTGGGGTCCTTGGTCAATTGATCAGTAGGTAGAGGTCTGTGAAGTGTATTCTCATGGCCCCACAATATAACCGGAGGGATGAGAGGGTTGACCAGACAAGGTGCAGAGGTGGTCAAGGGTTTCTACCTTCATCTTCTAAGAAATCTTTTGATTTCTATGGCTGGATAGAAAACGTGGTGGTGATGTAAGCCTTGATCGTGCAACTTAACCCATTATGCACCCTAGGGACTGGGATGTGGAGGAAGGGCACTTGGCATCCATTCTTCCTTCCGGTGTGCTTTCCTGTACTGCAGAAGCTGGAAAGCTAAACATTACATTTTCTAGCGTTCTTTGCAGTCATCATTCGAGATGTGAATTAAGTTCCGTCCCTTGGATGCGCAGTTGGGAGATGTGGAAAGTGGAAATTAGGGAGAAATGCTGTTTTGGGATGTTTTCTGCTGGCAACAGAGGTCAGGGAGACTTTGGGAATGTATGTAGTAGCATTCCAGAGTGTTCAGCCTTCAACTTTAAGACTTGGACAAGCTGCAAGAGATCATCTTCCTGACCTCTGAACCATAGCTGGACTGGTATATTGTGGAGATTGAACATTATAGCAGTGACTTCCTGAGTCCCCTAATTTGTTTTGTTTTGTTTTTTGCTTTTTACTAGACTTAATTTTTTAGAGCTGAACAGAATTTGTTAGAAATACAGAGATTTTCTACATTCCCCCTCACCAATATCACCCACCACAGTGTTAATTTGTTACAACTGCTGAACCTACATTGACAGGTTGACACGGAATCACTCAAAATCCTCGGTTTACATTAGGATTTTTATGTTGTGCATTCTGCAGATTTAGACAAATGTATTCACATTGTAGTATCATCAGACTAGTTCACCGCCCTAAAGATCCTTTGTGTGCCATCTTTTCATCCCTCTCCTCATCCCATCAGCAGCCACTGATCTTTTTACTGTCTCTGTAGTTTTGCCTTTTCCAGAATATCATGTATACGATATCATGTAGCATGTAGTCATCTTTTCAGACTGCCTTTTAACTTACTAATATTCATTTAAGTTTCTCCCATGTCTTTTCACGATTTGGTAGCTCTTTTTTTTTTAGGGTTGAATATTTCATTGTATGGATGTACTACAGATTATTTATTCATTCACCTTCTGAGGAACCTCTTGCTTGTGCCAAATAATTTCATAAGCACCTAATTCCCTGTATTAAATACCTTGATGCTTAAAATACCTATAACGGTTTTATTTCCTGTACTTTACCCTGACCGATGGAAAAGCTGCCTATTAAGATACACCCTTTTGTCCTGGGGTAGCAGCCACAACAGTATGGGTTTTAGCGCCATAGTTAGAAATACTTTTCTTGACTATTATTTTCCTAATCTGAATCCTTCATCCTCAGACATTCCCACATTGTTCTGTTCCCTGTCACTGACTAATCTCAAGGAAGAATTGGGGGTACAAGGTTCAGGATTTACCATGCAGGACCCCGCAAAGCTGGGCTTCCCCTGCATTTGTGTCTTCGCTCCCATAGCACCTGCAGATAATTTTCTTGATTCCAAGAGGGCCCTAAGCTTTTTATCTCAGGGTCTTTCCACGGTGTCTGAGATGCCCTTCTTTTAGCTCACACGTATCTGGATCTTTTGCATCCTTCAGGTTTTAGGTCAAATATTATTCCTTCATATGATATAAACTATATAAACTCTCATGGACATGTCCCATCTCTCTCTCTCTCTCTTTTTTTTTTCCAGAGAGATGTACTTCATTCACACCATAAGGATCTCAAGCTTTATTTCTGATCAAGCAAAAGCTTTGCCATTCCCCAACAGTGAAATAAAATGAGGGACAGTATTGAAGGCAATTTTTCCCCATCATCTTTTGCTATGCAATAAAACATCTCAAAACTCAGTGGCTTCAAACAATTTATTATTAACTCTCACAATTTTGTAAGTTAACTGGCTTCAACTGGGTGGTTCTTCTGTTGGTTTCCCTCATGCAGTTGTAGTCCAGCAGGGACAAGGCTTTGACATCCGAAATGGCTTCGTGCACATGTCTGGTGCTTTGGCAGGAAACACTAAAAGGCTGGAAGTAGGTAGATACTGGGATGGCTCATTTTTTCTTTCTCCATGTAGTCTCAAGGCTTCTCCCTGTACACATGGTATCTGCATGTGGTTTCTGCTTGAGGTTTCCCTGTCAGGCAGCTAAACTTCTTACCTGGTGGCTACTTTTCCCAACAGCACAAAAGCAGAAGGTTCTAGGCCTTATTAAGGCATATTGCTGGAACTGAAACATTACTTCTCCCACGTACATTTGATTAAAGCAAATTATAAAGCCAGTACAGATTCCAGTTGGAAGGGAACTATACAAAGGTATGAATACCAGGAGGCTTGGTGCACTTGGGTTCATCTTTGCAGACTCACTACCACAGTATTTAAACATTATCAGTCCATGAACTTAGCCAACAGCCACGAAGCTGGTTCTTGAGTAATAATGGCAATCATTCATGATGATGAGGAGGAGGAGGACTAATGAGTAGGAGGAAGAATTCTATCTGCCATTTAAAACCATTTTTCCTCCGTTGGGAATTGAAGTAATTTGTAGAGAACCATGGGGATGATTCTTCAAGAACTGGGAACCAAATGATGATCTAAAAATGAAAAAAGTTAAAAACCACACAGAATGGATGATGTTAACCATCTGGAAAACTCTTTAGGGCTAATATATCTTCTAAATCATTCAAGAAGAAAAGTAGCCATTAAGTTTCATAAATATAATGGAAGGATATTGATAACCTAAAAGAGAGAGCAAGTTGAGTTGGAAACCAGAATATTATGGGATAAAGAGTGAGTGGGAGTTAGAAACATGAGCAAGGCAACTTTTCCACGCAGTGTGGCTGAGAACTCTGAGCCACTGCCAGTGGGAAGGAAAACTGGTACAATCTTTCTGGGTGGTGATTTAGCAAATATAAGCCTTGGACATGTTAATGTCTTTTGACCCAGTTATTCAAATTTGAAGAAATTAGCTTAATGAAATCAGACATGTGCCAATATTTTTATATCAGGAAATTCGGTTTATTTGTTTTTGTTTTACTGTGAAATATACCTTTTATACAGAAGCATGCACAAACCATTTGAGTTGACTTTAAAGAATAATTGCAAAGTAAAAATAAGTGACCACGTAGCCATCATGCAGGGTAACAAGTCAAACATTGCTGTGCATGAGCTCAATTGTTCTAACCTTTGAGCAAGTAATCATTTCTTTGCTTTACCTTTGTAGTTTTACTACCTTTGAATAGATCTTTACACATTATAATGTTTAGCTTTTCCTGTTTTTTGATGTTAATATAAATGCAGTCATGCTGCCTGTATTCTTACGGACTTTTCTTCTTTAGCTCTACATTACATCTTTGAGATTCTTCATTGTTGATGGGTGTGGTTCCTATTCATTCATTTCTGCAGTTCTGTGCTACTTATGGATTCTACCTGGAGGAATATTTGATGATGGTGAATGTTTTTTGCTATTATGAACACTGTTGCTAAAACATACTTATTCGCATTTTCTTTTTGTTTATTTGTTTGTTTTGTTTTTTGCAGTTTTTGGCCAGGGTTGGGTTTGGACCCGCCACTTCCGGCATATGGGGCCGGCGACCTACTCCTTTGAGCCACAGGTGCTGCCCTTTATTTGCATTTTCTGTTGCACATGTGCAAGAACTTGTCTTGGGTATAATCACAGAAGTGGAACTGCTAGATTAGCATACCTTCAGCTTTCCTAGGCAACACTAAAATAAACTGTGTTCCGAAGTGATTTTGCTAATTTACGTTTTGGTGCATGAGAGTTTCAGTTGTATCTCATCCTCATCAATAATTGAAATCATCAGATGTTTTCACTTTTGCCAATCTGGATATAGAATAGTATCCTATTATGCTTTTTTATAATAACAGTTTTATGTGATATTAAGATATCATTTGCATTTCATATAATTTACCCATTTAAAGTGTACAACTCAATGGATTTTAGTATAATCATAGAGTTGTGTAACTATCACCATAATAAATTTTGGAACATTTTCATCACCCCAAAAGAAACTCTATGCCCAATAGAAGTCACTCCTTAATAACTCTAGCCCATGACAACCACTAATCTATTTCCTGTCTCTATGGATTTGCCTATTCTGGACACTTCGCAGGGATGGAATTGCATGATCGGGGGCCTTTTGTGACTGGCTACTTTCCCTTCACAGACTGCTTTCAAGTTTCACCGATGTTTCACATGCATCAGTACAACATTGATGAGTATTTATCTATTCATCAGGTAAACAGTGGGTCTGTTTTTACTTTTTGGCTTTTATGAATAATGCTGCCATGAACATTTATGTAAAAGTTTTTGTATGAACGTATTTTTCATTTCTCTTGAGTATATGCCTGACAGTGAAATTACTTCATAATATGGTAAGTCTATGTTTGACATTTTAACATATTTTCACACACCAATTGGTAATTAGTGCTTCCTCTTTTGTCATGTGTTTAAGATTCTTGGACCAAATTTCTATTGCCTTGTTTATATTTGTTATGTTGACTTATAGTAATTTCTATTTTATATAAGCCCATCTTTTTGGGTTATATATAGGAAAAATAACTTACTTATGACTTGTCATTTTGTTCATAGTATCTTTTATTTTATTTTTACATATACATGTGTTAATTAGGTTTCCACTTTTTGACTTCACAGAATTTAAAAGGCTTAAAATTCAATAACAAAAACAATGTTTGGCTCAGTGCCTGTGGTTCAATGGGCTAAGGTGCCAGCCATGTACACCTGAGCTGGCGGGTTCGAATCCAGCCCGGCCCGCCAAACAATGACGGCTGCAACCAAAAAATGGCCGTGCGTTGTGGCGGGTGCCTGTAGTCCCAGCTACTTGGGAGGCAGAGGCAAGAGACTCGCTTGAGCCCAGGAATTGGAGGTTGCTGTGAGCTGTGATGCCACAGCACTCTATCCAGGGTGACAGCTTGAGGCTCTGTATCAAAAAAAAAAAAAAATGTTTACAATAAGGACTAGAAACAAAAACCATGTAAAGAATGAACAAAGATAAATACATTCAGAAAAGAAAACAGACAATTACTGCATCAAAATATCAAGCAAGGCTTGGCACCTGTGGCTCAACAGGCTAAGGCGCCAGCCACATACACCTGAGCTGGTGGGTTCAAATCCATCCCAAGCCCGCCAAACAACAATGACGGCTGCAACCAAAAAAAAAGAAAAAAGAAAAGGGCCAGGCATTGTGACGGGCGCCTGTAGTCCCAGCTACTTGGGAGGCGGGAGGCAGGAGACTCGCTTGAGCCCAGGAATTGGAGGTTGCTGTGAGCTGTGATGCCACAGCAGTCTATCCAAGGTGACAGCTTGAGGCTCGGTCTCAAAAAAAAAAAAAGAAATATCAAGCAATATTAGCAATAATGATGCCAAGAAAGCAACGTTCACATTGTCAAATAAGACATTATAGAGCACTTAGTATCTTTTTGTGGGAAGATGGTCTTATAGTTAAATTTATCAATATTTTAAGTTAGTAATTATTTTTTCTCATTTAAAAAGCCCTTACTTAACCTAAGGTCATAAAGATAATGTTACTTTATTATCTTCTAAAACTTTAAAGTTTTGGCTTCCACATTTGGTTCTTTATCTGGAATTCCTTATTCTGTGTAATAGGAGTCTATTCTATTCTATTTTTTCCAATAAATAGGACTTTTCTTTTCCTTTTTTTTTTTTTTTTTGAGAGAGAGGGTCTTTCATTCTGTTATTCAGGCTAGAGTGCAATGGCATCATCATAATTCAATGAAACCTCAAACTCCTGGACTCAGGCCATCCTACTGCCTCAGCCTCCCAAAGTGCTAGGATTAGAGGTGTAAGCTACAGTAATTGGCCTAATTATGACTTTTTGAAAAGAGGCTTTAAAAAAAATAGATATTCTTCATCAGGTTTCCATCTCTTATCATTTTGCTATAAGTTTTCAACATAAATAGATGTTTGCTCATTTTCTCAAATGCTTTCTTTCTTTTATACCTATTAAGAGAACCATAAGCTTTTTCTCCTCTAATTGATTATTTTGGTAAATTTTAATGATTTTTCTGATGTTAAACCACCCTTGCATTTCAAGGATAAATCAGCCCAGTCATACTAAATTATTGGCTATTTTATTTGAGTCTTAAATTTATATTTATAATTGAGACTTTCCTTCCTGTTTACTGTCTTTGTCAGGTTTCTTTATCAGGGTTAATGAGGTCAAAGTTGTTCCTTCTTTCTATACTCGGAAATAATTTATATAGGACAAACTTTTTTTCCCTCAAATATGTAGAAGAATTTATGAGTGAAATGGTCTAACCCTGGATTTTTTTTTTTTTTGGTGGGGAGCAGGGAAGATTTTTGAACACGGATTCTATTTCTTTAAGGTTCATAGAATTATTCATGACTTCTATTTTTTCCTTAATTCAGTTTGATTAAGTTGCTTTTCGTGGGGGAATTTGATTATTTCATCTAGAATTTAAAATTGATTGACACAAAATTTGTTCTGAGTATCTTCTTCATGTCCATTTAATCTTGAAACACAGATTCGTGTCCCCAATTTTGTTCCTGGTATTGGTTATTTTTGCCTTCCCTTTTTTATTTCTTGATGCGATCTTGAAAGTTTTGTTAATTTCAGCGGTCTTTTCAAAATTAAGTCTTTGTGGCTTATTATCTCTGTTGTATATTTGTTTTCTATTTCATTAATTTTTCCTTGTACCTTTATTGTTTCTTTGAATTTATCTTGCTGTTCTTTTTCTAACTTCTTGAGTGTTTTATTCATTTTTCAGAATTTCTTTTCTATAGTAATATATACAGGGATTTAAGACTTAAGATATTTAAGCATTTCTTTAGCTCTATCCTATAAGTTTCTAAAAACAGCTTTATTGAGATATAATACATATATCATACAATTTACCCATTTAAAATGTACTGTTTAATGGTTTAGGGATATTGCATTATTAACTTGTAAAAGTTGTGGTAAAAAAATATAACATACAATTAGCCATTTAAACCATTTTTATATGTACAATTCAAAGGCATTGATTACATGCACAAGGCTCTGCAACCATCACCTCTATTTCCAAAACTTTTTTATCTCCCAAACAGAAACTCTGTAACCATTAAGCAGTCACTCCTCATCCTCCCTCCACTCAGCTCCTAGTAACCTTTAATCTACTTCCTACCTCTATGAATTTGTCTATTCCAGAATCATATAATATTTTTTCTTTTGTGTAGCTTATATTATTTAGTATAATGCTTTCAAGGCCCATCCCTGTGGTAGCATGCATCCTTTTTGTGTCTGAATAATTTTTCACTGTATGTATATACCACATTTTGTTTTTCCATTCATCTGTTAATAGACATGTGGGTTCTCTTCACCTTTTAGCTGTTGTGAATAATGGTGTTATGACCATTGGCCATACAAGTATCTGATTTTAGTCTTTTACCACAAGGTGTGATATTAGCTTTATGTTTTAAATGGATTTTTTGTGAGGAATGTAGAGTTGAATATTTTGCTATTCTTTCTGATAATCTTTAACTGGAACATTTAATACATTCTCATTTGTTATAATTACAGATGCAGTTAGATTTATTTATATCATCTTATTTTGTTTTTTCTATATATCTCACTTATTCTGTTTATTTTTTCTCCTTTCCTACCTCACTATTGGCATATTTTTTCCTCATCTTATTATTTTTCTCAAATAGTTTTGCAGTTCTACATCCTATTATTTTTGGTGATTAACTTTAATTTAAGCAAATATATTCAAATTATATAAGTCTAAGGTTAATCAATACTTCACATTAATTTTTATAACTTTATTTTGATTATTAAATGTTTCAAATGCACACAAATATAGAAAAATAATATAATAGGCATGCATGTGCTAGCCTTTATTATTAATATATTTATTTTCTTACTGAAAAATGTAAATACTTAGAACACTTTAACTCCATTTATTTCCCTCATCACATCTATGCAATTGTTATGTATGTTAATTTGGAAGTATTGTCATGTACTCAGTTTTGAAATTTAAACAATTTATAGTAATTGCATATAGTCATAAGGAAGATAAATAGAATTAAAATGTTCTAAGTTTTTAAATTTTTCGATAGGAAAGTAAAACCAATGGCTGGTGCACATATTATTGTTTTATAGTCAATTACTTTTGTTTACCCAAATAATTGCCATTTTTAAATTCTTCATTTGTTTACATTTCACATCTTCTGTCTGAGCTTACATTATTTCTATTATAAATATAAATGTGTAGGGATGTCTGTGCATGTGCATCAAAATATCAAGTACCGAGAATAAATCACTATTAAATTAGAATTCTATACCTAATAAAAATATCTTTCAAGAATAAGGGCAAGGTTGGGTGCCTGTGCTCAATGGTTAGAGCACCAGCCTTGTACACCAGGGGTAGCAGGTTTGAACTCAGCCCAGGCTTCTTAACAAAAAGAAAAAGAAGAAGAAGAAGAAAGAAAGAAAAAAGAATAATGGCAAAATGAAGACAATTCCAGACAAAAAAACTGAGAAAGTTGCTAGCAACAGATCCTTATGAAAGTAAATGTCATGAAAATGGTTTGGCACATTGAGGAATCATTCTACTGGCTTCTTGCATCCACTATTGCCTTAGGGAACGAAGCTCTGTTGCCCCTATCAAAGGAGGCTACCTTTTATCCCAGCTGCTTTTAAGATTTTTGCTTGTTTGTTTATATTTGATCTTCTAGTATTCTGTCTTCACATAGTCTTTGGTCTGGATAATCTTTTTTTCCCCACCAGCTCTTTAATTCTTTTGAATATATCATCAACAGATTAATTTGTTTTCAGTGACAGTGACTTATTTGGAAACTGAGCCTGCCATGTTACCAGAAATAAAACATCACAATTAAAAACAATTACTATCCAACAATAGCGACTGGTTAAATAAAATAATACATACTTTCCATGGAATGCTATATAGCCATTTAACTCATTTTAAAAAATTATATTGTTTGAGCAGTTTTAGGTTCACAGCAAAATTGAGAGAAAGGTACAGAGATTTCCCATCTACCCCCATCTCTACACATGAACAGTCTCCCCCATTGTCAACTTCCTCCCAACCTCCAGAGTGGTACGTTTGTTACAACTGGTGAATCTACACTGGAACCTCATAACCAACAAAGTTCAGACTTTACCTTAGCATTCACTCTTGGTGTACATTCTGTAGCTTTGGACAAATGTATAATGACATGTATCCATTATAGTATCATATAGTTCATTTTCACTGCCCTAAAATAATCCTTAGTGCTCTGCCTATTCATCCTTTCCCATCACCCAAGACCTCGAAACCAAAGATGTTTTTACTGTCTCCATAGTTTTGCCTTTTTAGAATATCACATGGCCATAGCCTTTTGTGTAACCTTTTAAGATTGGCTTTTTTAACTTAGTAATATGCATTTAAGCTTTCTCTATGTCTTTTCATAGCTTGATAGCTCTTTTTTTTTTTTTTTTTTTGGCACAAAATAGTATTCCATTGTATGGGTGTACCACAGTTTATTTATTCATTCACCTACTGAAAGACATTTTAGTTCAGTGGTTCTCAATCTTCCTAATGCCGCAACCCTTTAATAAATACAGTTCCTCACATTGTGGTGACCCCCAACTATAATGATTGGAAGTGTATTAAAGAGTCGTGGCATTAGGAAGGTTGAGAACCACTGTTTTAGTTGCTTCCAAATTTTGGCAATTATGAATAAAGGGGCTATAAATATCCATGTGCAGGTTGTTTTGTGGACATAGGTTTTCAACCCATTTAGGTAAATACCAAGTAGTATGATTACTGGATCATATGATAAGAGCATGTTTAGTTTTATAAGAAACTGTCAAACTATAATATCTTCCCAAGTGCCTATATCATTTTGCATTCCCACCAGCAATGGTAGAGACTTCCTTTACATCTTCACCGTTTGATATTGTCATTGTTTTGGATTTTTACCATCCTAATAGGTATGTAGTGTTATGTCACTATTTTAATTTGTGATTCCCTAATGTTGTATGAGGTCGAATACATTTTTATGTGCCTATTTGCTATCTGTGTATCTTTTTGGTCATTATTAAATTAGGTTGTACCATTTTTGTCCATTTTTAAATTGGAGTTGTGTTTACTTTTTCTTGAGTTTTAAAAGGTTCTTTATAAGTTTTGGATAACAGACCTTTATTAGATGTCTTCTACAAATATTTTCTCCCAAACTGTGGTTGGTCTTCTTTTCTTGATGTAAACTTTGCAGAGCAAACTTTAAATTTTTAAAATTTTGTTTTTTATCTGACACCAATGAGTAAAAGAGCCCCAGAAAAAACCTTTTAATTTTTTTTTTTTTTTTTGAGACAGAGTCTCACTATGTGGCCCTTGATAGAGTGCTGTGGCAACCTCACAGCAACCTCCAACTCTTGGGCTTAAATGATTCTCTTGCCTCAGCCTCCTGAGTAGCTGGCACTACAGGCGCCTGCCACAGCACCCACATATTTTGGGGTTGTAGTTGTCATTGTTGTTCAGCAGGCCGGGCTCAAACCTGCCAGCTTCAGCATATGTGGCTGTTGTCCTACTCACTGAGCTACAGGAGCTAAGCCAAAAATCTTTTAATTTTGATGAAGTACAGCTTGTCAACATCACATTCATGGATTATGCCTTTGATATTGTATCTAAAAAGTCACACCATACCCAAGGTCATCTAGATTTTCTCCTGTGTTATCTTCTAGGTGTTTTATAGTTTTGCATTTTACACTTAGGTTTATGTTTCATTTTGAGTTATTTTGTGAAGGGTATAAGGTCTGTGTCTAAGCTGACTTTTTTTTATGTTTGGGTGTCCACCTATTCCAGCACTATTTGTTGAAAAGATTTTCTTTGTTCCATTATACTGCCTTTTGTCTTTTGTCAGAGATCAGTTGACTATATTTACATAGATCTCTTTCTAAACTATTGTGTAGGCCTATTTCTTTTGGTCTATTTGTTTATTCTTTTACCAGTACCACACTGTCTTTGTTTTTACAGCTTTATAGTAAGTCTTAAAGTCAAGAAGCATCTGTCTTCCAGATTTGTTCTTCTCTTTCAATATTGTGTTGGCTATTCTTTTGCTTCTCCATATAAACTTTAGAATCAGTTTGTCAGTATCTATAAAATAGCTGAGATTTTGACTGGGATTATGTTGAATCTATAGATTAAGTTAGGGAGAACTGATATCTTTACAGAATTGAGTTTTTCTATCCGTGTGCATGAACTATCTTTCCATGTATTTAATTCTTTGATTTCATTAATCAGAGTTCTGTAGTTTTTCTCATATAGATCTTATAGATATTTTATTATGTCTATACCTAAGTATTTCATTTTTGGAGGGTGCTGATATAAGTAGTTCTTTACTGGTATATAGGGAAGCAATTGACTTCTTATATTTACCTTGTATCTTGCAATCTTTTACAATCATTTATTACTTCTAGTAGTTTTATCAGTTCTTTTGGATTTTCTATATAGATAATCATGTCATCTATGCACAAAGAGAGTTTTATCTCTACCTTTTCAATCTGTATACATTTTATATCCTTTTCTTGTCTTGTTGAATTTGTTAGGATTTCCAGTATGGTATTGAAAAACAGTGATAAGGCTTGGTGCCTGTGGCTCAGCAGGCTAGGGCGCCAGCCACGTACACCTGAGCTGGTGGGTTTGAATCCAGCCAGGGCTCGCCAAACAACAATGATGGCTGCAACCAAAAAATGGCCGGGCATTGTGGCAGGCACCTGCAGTCCCAGCTACTTGGGAGGCAGGAGACTCACTTGAGCCCAGGAATTGGAGGTTGCTGTGAGCTGTGATGCCATGCACTCTATCCAGGGTGACAGCTTGAGGCTCTGTCTCAAAAAAAAAGAAAGTAGTGGCAAGAGGGGACATTCTTGTTTTGTTCCTGATCTTAGCGTGAAAGTTTCCAGTTTTTCACTAGTAAATATGGTGTTAGCTGTATTTTTGTAAATATTCCCTTTCAAGTTAAAGAAGTCTCCCACTATTCACAGTTTGCTGGGAGTTTTTATAGCATATGGAAGTTGGATTTTGTCAAATTCTTTTTCTTCATCTATTACTATGATCATGTAGGGGCAGGCATTGAGGCTCATGCCTATAATCCTAGCACTCTGGGAGGCCAAAGTCTCTACTAAGAATAGAAATACTAGTTAGGTTTGGTGGTGCATGCCTGTCATCCCAGCTGCACAGAAGGCCAAGGTAAGAGAACATCTTGAGCTCAAGAGTTTGAAGTTGCTGTGACTTACGATGTTACCACAATACTCTATCCAGAGTAGAATGAGACTCTGTCTCCAAAAGAAAAAGATCATGTGTGGTTTTCTGAGGCTATCAATGTAATGTAATGGATTACATTAATTGATTTTTGAATGTTCAACCAGCCTTATATACGTGGGGTAAACATATATAAGCATATATGAGTTTATGGTACATAATTCTTTTTAATTGTTGAATTCACTCTGCTAATATTTTGTTGAGGATTTTTGCATCTATGCTTATGAGAAATATTGGTTTGCAGGGGTTTTTTTGTTTTGTGTATTTTTTTCTTATATCTTTGATAGTAGGGCAATGCTGTCTTCAGAGAATGATTTAGGAAGCATTCCTTCATCTTCTATTCTCTGAAAAAGATTATATTGAATTGGCATAATATCTTCCTCAAATATTTGGTGCAATTCACTGGTGAACCCATCAGGGTATTGTGATTTCTGTTTTAGAAACTTGTTCATGTTGATTCCAATTTTTAAATAGATATAGGCCTATTTTAATTGTCAGTTTCTTCTTTTTTTTCCCTGTTTTTTGAGACAGAGTCTCACTTTGTCCCCCTCAGTAGAGTGCCATCACAGCTCACAGCAACTTCAAACTCTGTTTTTCACTTTGTTAACCTCAGTAGAGTGTCATGGTGTCATAGCTCGCAGCAACCTCAAACTCTTGGGCTTAAACAATCCTCTTGCCTCAGTCTCCTGAGTAGCTGGGACTACAGGTGCCCACCACAAGGCCTGGCTATTTTTTGAGACAGGGCCTCGCTCTTATTCATGCTAGTCTCAAACCTGTGAGCCCTGGGCAATTCATCTGCCTCAGCCTCCCAGAGAGCTAGAATTACAGGCATGAACCACCACACTGAGCCTGCAACTTCTAAAACTCTTGGGCTCAAGTGATTCTCTTGCCTCAGCCTCCTGAGTAGCTGGGACTACAGGCACCCACCACAATGCCCAGCTATTTTTAGAGACCGGGGTCTCACCCTAGCTCAGGCTCATCTGGAACTTCTGAACTCAGGCAATCCACCTGTCTTGGTCTCCCAGAGTGCTAGGATTACAGGTGTGAGCCACCACACCTGGCATTTTCTAATTCTTCTTGAGTAAGTTTTGACAGATTTTCTCTTTTTAAGATTTAGACCATTTCAGGCCATGCTCCATGTGGCTCACACCTGTAATTTTAGCACTCTGAGAGTTCCAGGCGAGTAGATTGCCTGAGCTCAGGAGTTGGAGACCAGCCTGAGTTAGAGCGAGACCCCATCTGTAAAAATAACCAGGCATTGTGGCAGGTGCCTGTGGTCCCAGCTACTCGGGAGGCTGAGGCAAGAAGATCATTTGTGCCCATGAATTTGAGGTTGCTGTTAGCTATGATGCCACTGCACTCTATTGAGGGCAACAAAGTGAGACTCTGTCTCAGAAAAAAAAAAAAAGATTTGGACCATTTCATTAGGGTATCAAATTTGTGAGCATAGAATGGTTGATAGTACTCTTTGATTATCCTCACAATGACCATGGAATCTTTAGTAAGATTCCCTTACGTCATCCTTTTAATGAAAAAAATGTATCAGAAAAGCAGAATGTTTTATTTATTTATTTAGAGACAGAGTCTCACTTTGTCCCCCTTGGTAGAGTGCCATGGCATCACAGCTCACAGCAACCTCCAGCTCTTGGGTTTAGGCGATTCTCTTGCCTCAGCCTCCCAAGTAGCTGGGTCTATAGACGCCTGCCACAACACCCGGCTATTTTTTTGTTGCAGTTTGGCTGGGGCCAGGTTTGAACCCACCTCCCTCAGTATATGGGACTGGTGCCCCACTCACTGAGCCACAGGCACTGCCCCAAGAATGTTTTAATAATATAACCTAAACAGCATTAAAAATAGCAATCAAAACTTTTGTGTTTGGGAGCTTTCTGTGTGTTGGGCACAGACCTATGAGTATTCATATGGACGACTCCTGTTAATTCATACAATAGCCTCAGTAAATAGGGACATTGTCCCTCATCTAACAAGGAGCAAACAGACTCCAAAAGATTGTCCAAGACTATATATGCCAAGGACATATAAAACTATAACTAACCATAGGTTACCTATCTGAAGAAATGCTAACACAGAAGGTTGGTGTCTGCCAGGAGACAGGAAAAGATGAGAGGAAGAGTAAGCTTTTGCGGAACTGTCAGCCTGTATACAATAAAGAGGATACTGAGTGCATGACATGAGCGTCTGGTCGGTTTTCCCAGTACATCTCTGTAATAGAGTTAATGGAGTCTGATGTATCAGACAATCATAGCACTCTGAAGCTCATCCAACCCACTCTCCCACTCTCATTCTATAACTGTCAGTCACCTTCTGACGGTCTTATCTTCCTCTGTACCATTTTAACCATGTAGGAAGTAGTATGTTTCATATAAATTAACACTTTGGCTTTCAGGGTTATTCATTGGTCCTTATAAGTTGGATCATGTGAGTCCGTCCATTGAGCTTTGTCAGTTCTTGACGCGCTGCACAGTTGAATTTCTGAACTTACAAAGCTGAGAACCAAATCATGGGCTAAGGTGAGTCTTTCAAGGTAATCCCCTGGAAGACCCTCATGGGTAGCCAAATAGTCTTTCTATCTGATATCTTTATTTTACTTAATTTAAATGTATTTTGAATAAGTTGTTGGGATAGTCTACCAGTTATTAAGTTTTCATCTTTCAAACCCAGCCTTCCTTACTCTGCATTGTGATACTGGGTTTAGAATTCTAAAAATTCTAAAAACCACATTTCTAAATTTGTCAAGGAGCCTGCAATGCTAAAGAAGAAGAAAATGGGACTCCACCTTGTGTTTCCTCTGGGCTTCCTAAATATTTCGTTTCTGCGAGCATCATATCAGCATCACTTCTTTATTCCAACAGCTTCTGTTCCTTCCTGTAGCAGTAGTTTAATTCAGTTTCAGGTTTTTCTCAGCACTGCAGGACCAGACTTTATTGAGAGAAATCAGTATAAGCTGCCTAATGCCCTTTAAAAGCCTGCTTCTTCCTCTGAGTTCCTAAGTTTTAATAATTCTAACTTCCTTCTTTTGTTTCTTAGTTCTAGCAGTGGTAAAATTTTCCAGGATTGCTATCTCTATGACACTTTTTTTTTTTTGAGACAGAGTGTCACTGTATTGGTCAGGCTAGAGTGCCACGGTGTCCACCTAACTCACAGCAACCTCAGACTCCTGGAGTTCAAGTAATCCTCCTGCCTCCGCCTCCCAAGTAGCTGGGACTATTGCCCACCACAATGCCTAGTTAATATCTCTATTTTCAGCAGAGATGAAATCTTTTTCTTGCTCAGGTTGGTCTTAAACTCCTGAGCTCAAGCAATCCTCCCACCTTGGCCTCCCAGAGTGCTGGGATTACAGGCATGAGCTACTATGCCCAACCTCTGTGACACCTCTTTTTGCCCTTTCACTTACATAGTTAATTTTGTACCTAGATAAAGATTATGTTCTCTCTGTCCAAATAACTGGTGTGGTTTCTGTCTTGAATGATACAGACGTATATAAGAGCTGCAATTTTTCTGTTTTCTTTTATTCAAATTAGTAAGAAGATATTCACCCATGTCTATGATTTTGATTATATTTGATTTCCAAAAATCAAAAGCAAAATTAGTTTACATCAAACAATTTGTCAAAATAGGAAGAAAACTAGAAGAAATAAATGAGCAACAGAGCCGCATATACTGTAGATATTTGAGTTTCCCCTCTCCCCATTCTCCATAACTGAGTAGTTTTCTCAAAGTGCTCCTACATCTTTTTCTCAGTTCTGGAAGCCAATAAATCCCAAAATAACACCATTACACTAAAACAAGCTGCATAGCCCGCAGATGGATTTACTGGAATGATGTCAAATGATTGTTTCCATGGTATTGATTACTTACTTTAGAACTTTCCCAGAGCTGAGATGTCAAAAGGTTATTATTTTGACTTGAGAAGATGCTTGAAGGGATATTCCAGGGGGAAAGAGCGTGGCCTCACAGTTGCTTACTTCTGGGAGGATTTTGGGCTTGAGGAGGTACAGCTTGGGAGGAACAGCTTGAAGACATACATTGACATCTTGCAGCCAAAGTTATCTCTAAGAGAAGTTAACAATTCACCTGGTATGTCAAAGAAATAAGTTAGTCCTCAGGCCTAAACAAAAACTTGAATTAAAACGTGGCTTTGTTAGGTTGCTATATATTGCTGACGGCTGTACATTAGAACGTCCTAGTTTAGAATATCTCTGTTTCAAAAGGAAAGCTTGAGCAGTTCTGCCCTATTAGCTGATCACCTGCTAATGAGCACACATTTCCTTAATTTTCTCTGAAATCTGGACCTTTCCTCCATCATAGGTATAGGTTATTTTGTAGCTCAGTACAGAGGTTATAGAAATAATTGTCTGTTTTTGTACTTCTGAGCTGAGCTAAGGATCATTTATTTAAAGGAAATTGCCCCCTTCACCTTCTTCTTCTGGGGATGTTTCGATATTAATGATAAAGAGAAGTAGCCACATAATTTTTAGCCTTTTAAAGGACTATGATTACAAGGTATACAACCTGCCGATTATCCACATACTCCTCTTTTCCCAAACACCACACTGAAGCCATTTGATTTAATGGGAATTGCCTATCCAAAGCATTTAACTCCTGGTTCCTTGCTACAGTTTTAATGCTACAACCAATAAAAGCTCTAAGCTAACCTTTTTTTTCTTGAGACAGAGTCTTACTTTGTTGCTTTCAGTACAGCACCATGGCGTCATAGCTCACAGCAACCTCAAGTTCTTGGGCCCAAGTAGTTCTCTTGCCTTGGCCTCCCAAGTAGCTGGGACTATAGGCGCCTGCCACAATGCCTGGCTATTTTTTTGGAGATGGGTTCTGGCTGTTGCTCAGGCTGGTCTTGAACATGTGCGCTCAAGCAATCCTCCTGCCTTCACCTCCCAGAGTGAGGGATTACAGGAGTGAGCCACTGCCCTCTATTCTAATCTTTGTCTTGCTTTATTCATACAGCTCTGTTCATCATCTTTCTTTCAAATGTAAATTAATTCCTAAGACACCAGATTCTTAGACATTATTTTCTATGAATGACAATGTGATTCATATGATCACTGTAACATAAAAGTGAGAGGATAAAAGGACCTATATGCTTGTAAGGCATCTATGGTAAATAGCTCTGCATAGACTGTGAATGGGTAGGTGTGCTAGCTTCAATAGCTAGAGCAAGTACACATACACAGAGATTGAAGTGACATATCCAGTCAAATTCAGAAAGAATATTCAAATAATCCAAACAAAGGCAAGAAAAGGGGAAACAGAGGAACATAAATAAGGAAACAAACAGAAAACAAGTAATAAAATGGTTGACTAAATCCAACTATATCAAAAGTCAATACAAATTATCTAAATACATCAAATAAAGACAGTGATTGCCAGATTAGTCAAACAAACAATACCAAAACGTATGCTATGTTTGAGAAGCTCACTTCATATAGTTTAAAGTAAAAAGATGGAGAAAGAAGTACCATTTGAACACTAGTCAAAAGAAATATGGGATGACCATATTAACATAAAATAAAATAGAATTCAGAGCATAGACAATTAATAAAGATAAAGGGAGCAGGGTGAGGTGGCTCACACCTGTAATCCTAGCACTCTGGGAGCCTGAGGCAGGTGGATTGCCAGAGCTCAAATGCTCGAGACCAGCCTGAGCCAGAGGGAGACCTCGTCTCTAAAAGTAGAAAGCTGTTGTGGTGGGCACCTGTAGTTCCAACTACTTGGGAGCCTGAGGCAAGAGAATCACTTGAGCCCAAGAGTTTGAGGTTGCTGTGAGCTGTGACGTCACAGTACTCTACAAGGGTGACAAAGTGAAACTCTGCCTCCAAAAAGAAAAAAAAAAAAAGATAAAGGGAGACATTACAAGTGACAAAAGAGTTGATTTGCCAAGAAGACAGAAAAATCCTAAATGTGTATGCAACTAACAACAGAGCTTTAAAACACAATAAACAAAAGCTGACAGACTAAAAAAAGAAAAAGAGATATCCATTGTTAAAATAGGGGACTTCAAAACTCTTTTCTTGATAACAGTAGAATTAGCAGACAGAAACTTAGCAAATATATGAAAAATTGACCAATGCCATCAACTAACTGGATCTAAGTGATATTGTAAGAAACACATCACCCTGTACAGCAGAATACACATTCTTTGCAAGGGCATATGGGACTTTCATCAAGACAGACCACATTCAGGGCCATAAAAATGCACTTTAACACATGTCATAACAGAATTCAATTAGGAATCAATAACTGAAAGTTATCGGGAAAATCTCCAAATACACACTTCTAAATAATATGTGAGCCAAAGAGGAAGTCTCAAGGGAAATTAGAAAATATTTTGAATTATGCAAAAATAAAAATTTGTGAATGCAGTTAAATATGTGGTTAGAAGGAAATTTGTAATATTAAATACTTATGCTTACCTTAGAAAAAATATAAAGGTTCCAAATCAGTAATCTAAGCTTCCACCTTAGGAAACCAATAAAAGACAAGCAAATTAAATGCAAGATAAGTAGTAAGGAATATAGCTCTTAGATTAAATGAGTTTAGGTAGATCACAAGATACAAAGTTAACATGTAAAAATAAGAGCAGAAATTGATTAAATTGAAAAAAGAAAAGAGAAAAATTAGTGCAACAAAATCTGGTTTTTTAAAAAGATCAATAAAATTGATAAACATCAGGTCAGACTGACCCAAGATAAAAAAGAAAGACATTCGCAAAAATACCTGCACTTGTAAATGAATGTCCACAGCTACATTATTTATAACAGAAAGGGAGCAACGACCCAAAAGTCTATCAAATGGTGAATGGAGAAAAAAAAACTGTGGTATATCCATATAATGGAATGTTATTCAGGAACAAGAAAGAATGAAGTGCTGATGCATGTTATAACATAGATAAACCTTGAAAACATCATGCGAAGCAAAAGAAGTTGGATGCAAAAGGTCACATACTATGTGGTTCCATTTATATCAAACATCCAGAATAGATAAATCCATGCAGACAAGAAAGAAGACTACTGCTTGCCAGAGACTTAAAGGTACAGGTTTCCTTTTAGTTGGATGCAAATATCTTGGAAGTAGGTAGAAGTGATGATTGCACGACATTGTGAGTATACAAAATGCCACCAAATTTTATACTTCAAAATGATTATTGGGAAAAAATAAAATGGTTAATTTTATACGAATTTTACCTCAGTGAAAGATAAATAGTGATGAGAGAGAGAGCACTAATAACTAGAAAAGAAGGAATAGCACTACAGACCACATAGACCTTAAAGAGATAATAAGGAAGACCTGCAAACAACACTATGCCCATAACAAGTTAGATAAAATGAACAAATTCCTTGAAAGACAGAACCTACCAAAATGCATTCCAGAAGAAATAGATAACTTGAACAATCCTATACTTAGTAAAGAAATTGAATTTGCTTAAAATCTTCTAACAAAAAAAATTCTGGGTCCAGATGGTTTCATTGGCGAACTCTACCAAACATTTAAGTAGGAAAACTTCTACTTAATTTTAATTCTATTTATATATTTTTTCCTCCAGAAAATAGAAGAGGAGGGAGCAGTTATTTTATTAAGCTGTCATTATATCAATACCAAAAGCAAAAAAAGACAATACAAGAAATGAAAGCGGCTCGGCGCCTGTGGCTCAATGGGCTAAGGCACCAGCCATGTACACCTGAGCTGGCGGGTTCAAATCCAGCCTGGGCCTGCCAAACAACAATGACAGCTGCAACCAAAAAATGGCCGGGCATTGTGGCAGGCACCTGTAGTCCCAGTTATTTGGGAGGCGGAGGCAAGAGACTCTCTTGAGCCCAGGAATTGGAGGTTGCTGTGAGCTGTGATGCCACAGCACTCTATCCAGGGTGATAGCTTGAGGCTCTGTCTCAAAAAAAAAAAAAAAAAAAAGAAATGAAATGAAAGCTATAGACAAATACACATCAACAACATATTAGAAAATATCTCTAGAAATATGTAAAAAAGATAATGCATCATGACCAAGTGTTATTGCAGGAATGTAAGGCTGATTCAATAATTTGAAATTTAATTGCTATAAATTCACCACATTGACAGTCTTAAGTAGAAAAATCACATGACCCGCTCAATAGATGCAGAAAAAGAACTTGGCAAAATTCAATATCTGTTTTTCATCAAAACTCTCAGGAAACTAAGAAATTTCTTAACCTGATAAAGGACATCTGCAACATATCTATGGCTGGCATCTTACTTGGTGGTAAAATAAAAACCCTGCATGCCAAAATAAAAAACAGGATGTCCAATCTCATCACTCTTATACCATACCATACTGATAGTTGTAGCCAGTGCAAAAAAAAAAAAGGAAGAAAAAGAAATAAAAGGCGTATAGATTAGAAAGGAAGAAATAAGTCATATCTATTTGCTGATGACATGATTTTCTATGTAGAAAATCTCAGTGAATTTACAAAAAAGGCTCCTAAAACTAGTAAGTGAGTGTAACAAGATGACAGAACATAAGACCAAGACATGAATGTCAATTGAATTTGTTTTTAATAATTTTATTAAATCATAATTTTGTACATTGGTGCAATCATAGGGCAGAATGTGCTTCATATACAATCAGAAATATTTTGATCATATTGTTAGAGATAGCCTTCATGGCATTTTCTTGATCAGTATAAAAACACATTGATACTCTACATTTAATAAGTTTCACCAATACCCTGCTAAGATGCACCGTAGGTGTGATCCCACTAATTGCCTTCCCTCCATCCATGCTCCCTCCTCCCCTCCCCTCCCTTTCCCTTTTCCCTGTATTCTTGTGCTATAATTGGGTTTTAGCCTTCATATGAAAGCTATAAATTAGCTTCATATTAGGGCTGAGTACATTGAATAATTTTTCTTCCATTCTTGAGATACTTTGCTAAGAAGAATATGTTCCAGCTCCATCTGTGTAAACACAAAAGAGGTAGAGTCTCCATCTTTCTTTAAGGCTGCATAGTATTCCATGGTATACATGTACCACAATTTATTAATCCATTCGTGGGTCGATGGGCATTTGGGCTTCTTCCACGACTTAGCAATTATGAATACATTTGGAGAATACTTAGAGATCTAAAAATAGATCTGCCATTCGATCCAAAATGTCTCTTTTTGAGGTTACCACTTCCCTACAGTACACCAGAAGAGTACATCATTAAAGGGATGATGTGAAATATAATACTTAGAATCAGTTGTTCAGGAAATACCGTATGTATCTCAGCTGTAGTCAGGAAAGAGTATAATCAAAGCAAATTTATTATTTCAGCATGACTAGAAGGTGGAAAGTTTTGAACTGGACACAAAATAAAATCTAAACCAATTACCTGCCTTTATAAACATGGTTATACAGGGCTGTCCCTAAAGGCTCAGGGATGCAGAGTAGCAGATTAATCTCACAATTCATATTTTCCTGACTCTCCCGCATTTTGTCATCAAGCCTAGTGAATCATAAATGAATGTAGAGACAGATGATATACTAAGTGTATGTGGAAATATACACACACACATATAGAGCTATCTGAAATTTATCCAGCCCTGTAGGTGTGTGTGTCTCTATTTTTCATATTACATAGCTGGATACTTTCTGGACAGCCCTCTCATTCATACACACACATACACTCAGTCATAACATTTAATTATTTGATTAAAATCAATATTGGAGGCACGTGTGGAGAGTAAATAAAATTTCAATTTTACTCATTTTAATGGCTTGGGGATTGTTGCTGAGCATGAGTCACCTAGTGCCAAGGTAGCTGGATGTGAGTGTTTGTGAGTGTGTGATCTCTAGATTTGTTTTAAATCAAACTAGAAAAAGCCTTTTTGCCTATTTCTTGTTGCATTCCTGAGAAAACATCCGAATCTAGCTGTCAGTCATAGCAGTAGGAATAGACGACGCACCCTCTCTGACTTACTTGACCCTAGAAGAACCTTGACATTTTGAACAGGTCGAAGTTTAACTTTGTCAAAGAAGGAAATGTCTTACGGCTCTGCTCTGCATAGCACCATCCCAGAACACACACCAGATCAGGCAGAGCTCAGCATGAGAACGCGTGTTACCAAATGAGCATTGATTGAAACGTATGGAAGTTTTTATATACCCAGAATTAAATTCTCACTTACGAACTTAAACTTTGTGGCATTCACAGGCAATGGAACTGTTTTGTTACTGTGTCTTCAAAACTGGGAAAACTGACAAAAAGACACCTGCCTAATCTCCCATTGCCCTGTGTACCCTTGCTTAGATTGAGCATATGGAAACCAAGAGGATCCTGGTAAGAACCAGTCATATCCCCTTTTCTTATTTCCTGGAACTCCTGAATGTCCACTTTGGAGAAATGTTACAACAGTGATGTTTGTAGTTCCAAACTTGGGATGATCTCTATGAGGAGGGCATACATTTTTCTTGGTTCAAATTTCACTGTAGAATGCACAGGTCTTTGGAATAGAATAGAGAATCCAGAGATGAACCCAGCCACATATCATCATTTGATCTTTGATAAGCCTAACAAAAACATGCACTGGGGAAAAGAATCTCTATTTAATAAATGGTGTGGGGCGAACTGGTTGCCCACCTGTAGAAGAATGAAACTGGAGCCACACGTCTCATTACTAATAAAAACTGATTCTGTTTGGATAAAAGATTTAAATTTAATACATGAAAGTATGAAAGTACTAGAAGAGGGTGCAGAGAAAATGTTTGAAGATATTGAGCCTGAGAAAATATTTTATGAGGAAGACTCCACTGGCAATTACAGCAACACTAAAAATAAATTACTGGGATTTGATCAAGGTAAAAAGCTTCTGCACAGCTAAGGACACTACAACTAAGGCAGACAGCCTTAGAATATTTTTCCATGTTATGATTCTGACAAAGGCCTGGTAATTAGAATTTACAGAGAACTCAAATTAATCAATAAGAAAAGAGCAAACAACCCCATTTCTTTGTGGGCAAGAGACTTGAACAAAAACTTCTCTGAAGATGACAGACGAATGGCCAACAAACACATGAAAAAATGCTCCTTATCTTTAATCTTCAGAGAATTACAAATCAAAAGCAGTTTGAGACATCACCTAATTCCACTAAAATTAGCCCACATCACTAAGTCCCAAATCTAAAAATACTGGCATGGATGTGGAGAGAAGGGAACACTTCTACACTGCTGGTGGGATTGCAAATTAGTAAAACCTTTATGGAAAGAAGTATGGAGAATACTCAAAGAACTAAATTGTTTGATCCAACAATTCCCAGAAGAACAAAAATAATTATACCACAAAGACATTTGAACCAGAATGTTTATTGCAGCTCAATTCATAATTGCCAAGTTGTGGAAGCAACGCAAATGCCCATCAACCATGACCCATCAATAAATTATGGTATACGTATACCATGGAATACTATTCAGCCATAAAAGATGGAAACTTTACATCTTTTATGTTTGCTGAATGGAGTTGGAACACAATAATGGATCTCAAGAATGGGAAAAAAAGTATCCAATGTACTCAATATATGAAACCAATATATAAACACCCACGCATACAAATGATAAAACACAAATATAGTCTAACAAGGGAAGGGGTGAGGACGGAGAGGGGAGGGTAAGGGGGAGGGTGATTGGGGAAAGAGGGAGGGCATTTGATGAGATCTCACCTAATGTGCACAGTGCAAGGGGATATTTCAAAATATCCAAGAGTAAATTTTAAATGTCATACCTCAAATAACAAGTGAGACGAAGCTATGTTAATCAGTTTGATGTAAGCATCCTACATTGTATATCAAATCATCACATTAGACTTCATAAATATATACTCTTACTATTTTAATTAAAAATTAATTTAAAAATAAAGAACAAATAAAAAAATTTACCTAATGTATTCTAGTTTTAATGGCCTTTTGAGGAATTATAATTATGAATCTCATATATATATGTATTTCCTCTCTCTCTATGAGATATAATTACAATCAAGAAGTTAAACCTTAAGCTGCAAGAGGATAAAACCTACTCAGCAGTAGAGTATTTGATCTAGGAGATAACAAATTAATCTTGAATGAAAAAATAGAATGCACAAGTATGTACAGTTGCCCTTGTTAGCATCATTGCTACAAAATGTATATACAGTATTATCATTCCTTCCATTCTGATAAACTTCTCTTGATGATATAAAAATATAAAATCATGTGGATGGTGCCTGTGGCTCAAAGGAGTAGGGTGCCAGCCCATATGCCAGAGGTGGTGGGTTCAAACCCAGCCCAGGCCAATATATATAATGCAACTTTAAAATTACACTAAAATTACTGTTCAGCACAGTTTGCAAATCATTGTAACAAAAACAAAGGAGCAATTTAAAGATGCTACATATGTGTGTATTTGCCTGTGTGGTGGCAAACATTACATATTCTCAGTTATTTTGTTTAATTATTTAAACCCTTCCAAGAATGAAAAAGAAAATAAAACCAAATTTCAAAAAAAACTTTTATTTTGATATCCTATTAAAAAAAAAAACCACCTTGAACCCATTGATATTTTCAAGTCATGTTTAAATTTGACAGAAAAAGTATTTTAAGTGCTAAAATTGTGTAGTCTGTCTCAATATTCTTTAATATTTGCAAATTTACCCTCTAATTTCAGGGTTTAAGTCATTTAATGAAAACAATGAGAATATAATTATTTATATTTTTCTCATGTCCACATTTAAAAATGAAGAATCTATATCATTATAGTGGATTTATAAATAAAATGATTTTAACTTTCAAGAATGTTACAGAACTTAGTGTGGATGTTTGATTTATTTGCTTTTTTGCAAGTTGCCATTAATTTTATGTATTACCTCTCCAATATTAAATAATATGGTGGAAATGTAGAAAAGGGAATGTTTAGACCTTTTCATGTCCCTGTTTTTAATATGTTAGAATTCTAAGCTCGGCTTTGGACATGAGGGATAAATATTCTCCAAAAATTCCTTGAAGGATTCCACAGGTGAATACACCAGCTAGAGGTAGAACTAGACGAACATCTCTTCTGATCAATAAATTTGCTACTAAAATACATTCCATAAAAGAGTCAATCATTGTTAAGATAATAACCAGAGTTTAGAAACATACTTGAGAAAATAAGGAGCTGTATCCTTTTCTTATTTTTTCTGTCAAAGTTTTCATCAGAGCTAAATGTGTTCTGACACCCTCTGCATTCTGCCAAAGCCTGCAGGCCACGTTTTCTGCAGTGAGTATCACACTCAAGTGACCACTTTCTTCCATAGCATATTAGATTTTTTTCTAAAAATAATATTAGCTTAGTCAATGAATTTTTACTTATTCTTTTAATCATTATGACCTCTATTTAAAAAAAAAAACCATAAAAACAAGAAAGAAAGAGGAATTGAGTATGTCTTTCAAGTAGTTAATGAGTGTCTCTGCAGTGGTTTCACATTGCTGTGAAGTGTGATGGGTTTAGACCTTCACTACGACTTGTGTGTATACATACGGGTATGAAGAAGAAATTAGGTTTTTAATTAAGCAGTCCACAGCAAGGCTGTCTGCCATATGTAAATTAGTCTTAAGGGCATTTATTGAGAGACATGGTGGCCATATCCTCACTAGCCAGGGATTACTAAACAAGGTTTTGACACAATTCCTCTCATGTGAACAGACAGACTACTGCTTTGCTATTTTGTTTCTGAAGCAGGTGAATTTATGGTTTATCCCTTAAGAGTAATTTCAATCACATATTTCAGAAGAGATGATCAAAGGCAATGGTGTACAGCAGCTGTGAAAAGAAATTTTTATCAGGTAGAAATTTTTTGAACTCTTCAAAATGAAGATTAGATCCTTCGAAGGGTGGCTGATCTGACTATTCTTTCCATTTATTCCTCAACCCCAAACACTTATAAATTCTGAAAAATGTGAGGGTATTGTTAATGGCCTCCAAGCGGATGTTCATACGTTTTCAGTATTCTTCAGGAAAAGAATTTTAGGAAGCACCCCATAAGCCCAGCAAATGAAAGTGAAGGTTTACCCTCAGGAAAGAGAGCCGGGTTGGGGGGGATCTGAAAAGAGAGCTGCTGCCTTGGGAAGAAGAGTTTCTAAATCGTCTGCAATGTTATTAATTGAGGGGAAGAATAATCAAAGCCAAGGGGTTGGCTTTTACTAAGAATTTGAAAGTAATTCCTAAAATTGGGTTGTCTTCCATTTTCATCCTTTATATGATTGTTTGGTTACTGTCATGGTGATTTCAAGGATGGAAAAATATGAAAACTAAAATGTAAATGAAACTGTAATTAGCCAAAGTGCACGTAAGGTAGTAGAGATGGCTGACAAGCCTGCAAAGTCGGTTACTGCCGGCCAACTACGAACCCTCTAGTTAGCTTCTACTTGCGGGCTGTTTGTTTTAATACCTGCACTTGATCTTGAAGTCCTGGCATCTGATCTCAGCCCTCTCTCTCTCCTACTCTGATGGTACCCTGCTTCTAATATTCTAAATGAAGCTGGAAAATATACACATCTTAAAAATTAATTCACAGTAGCTTGCTACTGATCTGTTGGATTTTAACATGAACCATTTACATGTTATTTTATTCCTTTTGACCCTCAGCCTAAATTATACTGTGACAACCAGTTGCCATATTTTAAAGTAGAAAAATTTTGGAAAAAAATAATAGAATAAATATCAACTCAGTGTTGAATGAATTTAGTTTGCAGATTTTCAGAAAGGTGCATAAAGAGCAAAATAAGAGTAGTGGGGGACCTAGTTAGAAAACAAGGGGAATATTTCCAAATGGGTATAGAAACCAAAGGGAGGGCAGTACCTGCGGCTCAAAGAGTAGGGTGCCAACCCCATATACCGGAGGTGGCAGGTTCAAACCCGGCCCTGGCCAAAAACTGTAAGAACAACCACCACACACACACACACACACACACACAAAAAAGGAAACTAAAGGAAAACTCAGCATCACCTAAAACTTTATTCCAAGTACCCTTTGCTTGAATGATAACACCAATTAGTGAGCAATTATTTTAAAAACAAATCATAAAGTAGATTTTAATATCACTAATAACCTTAAAAACGAGTAGATTCCCCTTGCTTTGAGATAAGTAAAAATACTCAACCTTTATCGAATCTTCATTGACTGGAAGCAATCAGAATACCACATTGTTCTATATTGCTTAATCAAAACAAGAAATAATTTTGTCGAATACTAATTCCATGTTTAAAAAATTTATTAAAATAAGGATATGTTTTATGGATAAATATAGGTTTATATGAACTTAAAATTAGTGTAAATATAATAGTCTATATTTACATAAAAATTGTACTTTGCAGAATTTAGTGACTCCAAATTGAAAAGGATAATTCAACATTTTCTTTCAATGAATGTTTCTCTTCATAATAGGTTAAATGCCTAAAACCATAGCTTTCTAAGGTTAACATTTTTGGCTTGATTATTGTATTTATTAGAATGAGAAAATGATACCATGGCATGAATTAGTACATGATGGGGGGTAAGGGGAGGGGAGAGTAGAAGGAGGAAGGAAGTTGGGGGGGTCATGGTGAGTGATACACCTTTGGGGGGGCAGGACACAATTATAGGAGGGACTTTACCTAACAAAGGCAATCAGTGTAACCTGGTTCTTTGTACCCTCAATGAACCCCAACCATAAAAATAAAGTATGATATATCAATGTTACCTAAATTTACCATAGAATTTCTCTAATGTCAATGACTGGTGGTATCGTTATTAAAGTTCACTTTTGATAAATTTAGAAATCTATTGTTGTTGTTGTTCTTAGACATTGAATGATCTATGTATACTTTACCCTGATTACTTTTTCTTCACAATATCCTTTGAATTTCCCACTCCCTATTTTTTTGCTTGCTAGTATTTACTCTCATTGCTTGGGATGAATCCCCGTGTCATAGCACCCACTGCATGTACACGCATACACACGGTTCACGCTGCTCTCACCCGACAGTGGGGAGACCTTTACTCCTGCCTACCGCTTTCTATCCCATTCACTTGTGGTAACCACACCTCTTCTAATCTTTAAACTCTTCCCAAGTTCACCCGTAGTCACCTTTCTTCCTTCATTTCTTCTAGCAAGTTCAGTGTTCTACAAAGTGTATTCCAGATAAACATGTCTCCAGGATTTGTAAACTTGATTTGTTCAGAAAATGTCACCAGTTAAATGTATTTATAAGTATAAAAATAAAGCAGTATTTTTCTTTATTGCAAAGACAGGATGTTAACGCACATTGTAAAAATTAAAGTAGGAGAAAGAATTTGGCGAGGCAAACGCTTTCAACCTCCTCATTAGGGACATAAAATTTGGGACTTAATAGTCTACACTAAGCAGACTCCATTTGTGTTCCTTTAGAAATCACACGCCTAGTCCTATAATATTTAAATTTAAAACATACTCTGAATCTCTCTTTATGTCTTCCCATGCTGCATGTCTGCCTATGTGTGTGAGCATTGAGTTGTATACTGAGAAAATAAAATAATCCTGCCATCGGAAAACCCTTCCATACCAATACAAAGGAGAAAACACAGTTTGTTTCCGTATGAGCATTAGGCCATTCATATGCACTTAATTTGTCACAAAAGTTACTACACAGTTTGACAAAATGTTACACGTTTCATACAGCAAAGCAAGAAGAGTAAAAATTGCAACAAACCCCCTCTTCACCTGCTAGTAAGTATTCCTGAAAGACCCCTGAGCTTTCATTGCTCCACAAGTTATAAGCTCAGCAGACAAAATGAATTATTTGTTGAACACGTTTTCTTATTGTGCTTGACTCTCCTAACTCTCTTCTCTATCCTCCACTTCATTTTCCCCCGTGCAGTGATCTGTGGAGTGGATCCTTAATAAACACTGGCAAATAACTCACTGGCTGAGGAACACACCACAAAAACTCTCAGGTACAAATAACCTAAAAGCTCAAAGTGTAATACAGATGGACAGTGAACCCCCGCCTCATTAATAACAGCATATTGCATATTTGTGAATATTGCATTATCCTATAAAATATCGTCAGATTGATGAAAGAGATTAATTCAACAAAAATAGAGTTCTTACTCCATATGTTTTAGATTAAAATTCTGAATTGCCCTCACTATTAACTCCCGAGAAATGGATGAAATTATCCAATAAAATAAGTATTACATTGAATCCAACACGTTATAATGAGCTAAAGAAACAGTAAATGCCGTGCATGTTTCCATTGCAAATTTTCTGCTCTTTATAATTCAATTAATATTACAATGTGCCAATTGTAAATACATTTAGTTCACTTATGACATGAACTCGAGGCACTGGACCAAGAAATAAACAGCTAGTAAAATTAAAAAGAACTATGATTATTTTGTCTGCTATGTAACTGCTGACAAGATATTACATATTCTGTAATATTCTGATTATAAATGCTGCTAGTGCATCCATAAAATATTGGGTACTTTCAAATTTTGAAAAAAATATTTGCATTAAGGCCAATTACTTTTCAGGGAACAAAGAAAGATGAAAAAACTCAAGTGACCTCCCTACGCCAATTACCAAAACTTAATTTCTATTTTAATTAGAGTTAGAGAGGTTACTGAGTTTATGGAAAAGTTGTTGTGCATTTAAAACTAGAATAAGTTTTTTTTTTCCAAGAAGTTCTCATAACATATGGGAAGTGTAACATTGAGAAGTGTAACAACAAATTAAAGAAAATGAAATTAAAAACTCAAAACTTGTAGCCGCTCCCAAATTGCATGGCTGTTAACCAGATTCTTCTCTCTTACCATAGTCCTCTGTCAATGATATCGTTGTGATATTTGATAACCTGGTTGGACTACTTCAGCAAAGCTGTGGGTGGCTTATTGCTGTATGAGATTACAGAAAACAGTCATTAACATCAGCCAAATCTGATGCTTCTTGTCTATATAACTGAATGAAATATCACATGAGTGTCCAGGGGCAGATGACCCTGGAAAGAAAGGTAATAGAACTGTTCACAAACACCAGAAATTTCCTTGAGGTTGTCACTGCAATGTAATGAACACTACAAAACACTACAAAAGACCCCTCTCCAAAGTATTCACATTTATACATTAATCTGTTCACAACCTCTGGCCCTATATAATTTTGTTAAAAATCATGGTGTATAAGTCTTTGGCATTTTTTTGCCTTCCTTTCTCCTTTGGGTCATATATTAGTTGATGTGATCATTAAGCTTTCCCCCTCCCATGACTTTAAAAAGTGAAGAGTTAGATTCCTGCTGCTGTTAGAAGCAAGACTCAGTTTACCTTGCATTTGACCTTTCTTGCAGATCTTCCATTGTGAAAGAAGAGAATGTCATCAAACTAGTCAAAAATAACTGCTCTTTAAAAAATTCCATTTAAAATAAAACTAGTGTAAACTGAACATCACAGAGTATGTGAACACTTGGTTTCCTCTGCAGTAAATATTGAGTGACAAGTACGGTACAGGCACCTGAAAATCAAGTACAATGGCTAATTTTAATGCAGACACTATAAGGGGCACACGTGAGCAACAGAACTGCACAACAGATCATTCCTGTTCACTGTGCTAGTAATGAAGTAACTATGCCTAAAGTGCTAAGAAAAATGCCACACCTGTAAGTATTCACAAGGAAGGTGAGGAAGGATCCCTGGCAGACGTAATGTTAGAAATGAGTTGCAAGGAAGCACCTGTGGTCAGTGGTTAGGGCACCGGCCCCATATACCGAGGGTGGCAGTTTCAAACACCGCCCTGGCCAAACTGCAACAAAAAAAATAGCCAGGTGTTATGCTGGGCACCTGTAGTCCCAGTAACTCGGGAGGCTAAGGCAGGAGAATCGCCTAAGCCCAGGAGTTGGAGGTTACTGTGAGCTGTGATGTCACAGCACTCTACCGAGGGGGACAAAGTAAGACTCTGTCTCTGAAAAAACAACAAAACAGAAAAAAATGAGTTGCAAAAACCAACTAAGATAGCATTGAAGAGAAAAAGACAAAAATAATTCAATAATGCAAGGAAAAGAAAATCGAGTTACATACTTACACTCTCTTAAATAGACATACCCTCTCTCTCTCTCTCTCACACGCACAAATGCACACACACTCTCACACAGTATAGTATAAATTATTTTTTATTTTAAAGAGTCCAGGGAATACTATCTAGGCCTCTTCAAGGGCTTCTATTTTAATCTGTCTGAGCTTTCCAAACATGCAGAGAATTTGAAAAGGAAAGTTTATGATGACAGTATTTAAGATACATTGATCAAGACCTGGAAGTTTTAGGTTTCAAATATTGCTTCTCTATCCATTATTTGAGACTTGCAAAAATCTCATTTACTTCACTGCAATGTTCAGGGGACACGTTTTTCTCTTGTTTTGATGTATTTATCGATAGGTTATTGATCCAATGTATTTATCGATAGGTTATTGGTCATTGTTTAAGAGTAAATGTGGTCTTGGCCTTTCATTTGTTTTTGCTTCTGAATCAGACATTCGGTATAGGTAAGATCATGTTGAAGAATTAAAAAAATACAAATTAAAAAAAAAAAGTCTTTGAAAATCTCTCCCAAGATTTTACTCTGTTGAAGTTACTAAAAATCTTTGAATTCTCAAGAATTGCGTGAATATGAAAAGTGACCAGGAGTCTGATAGTAAACACAAGTTTTCAAGGACAATATTTTATAATGGCACAAAAGAGATCTGGAATTATAACTCAATTAAGTAAATTATTACCCTTTGAGATTTTCAATGGCTTTAAATACATGTGAACCCTGGTTATAAAAAAAATCATCAACCATGATTATTTCTCATTTAAAGTATATTCATATTCATGATTACAATGGGACGCACTAACCCAAATATGGGATAGGACACAATGTGTTCAGGACACACGAACCCAATTATGGCATGCTAGGATTTTCAATATTTTAAGTTCAAAGCTAAAGAATTAGAGAAATATCATGTGTACAAAGGAGTTTCTGACCTGCCTCTGAACCAGTTAGAACAAGATCCTTATCCCTGAAGCCAAAGCGATATGAAAGAATCTGATTGAACAGGCCTCACTGAATTTCCCCTTTCCTATTCTTAGTTCATATCTGTTATCCTTTCACATTCTGCTCTGAACATCCACTCTTAGCCTAGCATAAAATCACTCAGGTGTAACTGTTTCTTTGGCTCCTCATATCCTGATATTCCCATGTCATATAAAACTTTAAAAAGTGTGCATATGTTTTTTTCTTGTTAATCTCTTTTCTGTTACAGGGACCCCAGTAAATGAACCTAACATGGATAGAAAGAAAAAAAAAATATTTTTCCTCTTCTATACCCTACTAAATATAAAACTAAAAGAATGTAAATTATATTTTGAATTTCAGACAAGCCTGTAAAAATCCAGTACTCATGGCATTTGTTACTCCTCCATTAAAAGGCATAGATGTGAATGACTACAGTCCAAGCATTTGAAAAACAATTAAAAGTTGATTTATTATCATGTCACCATTTTTCATTAAAGTTATAGGTACATCAAAAGATACCTAGAATAGGAAGATACAAGTAAAAATTGTGGATGCAAACACTCATCATATTTAAATGTATTTTTATCCTCTTTATATATATTTCCAATACATTTAATAACAGTATGAGATCTTAAGACAATGGGTTTTCAACATCATCCTCCTTAATGAAATGAAAAAAACTTTGGGTTTCTCCCAGACTAATAGGTCAGATAAATGAGATGTGAAGGAATTATACAATTTAAAAGTAGTAATGTTTCTTGTCTAAGTTCACTTTAAATCAATATACAATTTTTTCAACTGAAGAAATGATGAGGTTCATAAATTTGGAAAGGGGAGCTTGATTTCTCATAATGGGTTACAGAGTGCAGAGGGAAGCATAGCTTCCCGCGGAAGCCAAGAGCATTTACTTAGAGGGAACAAGAAGTTATGCTGAGTGGGGAATTCAAATATATATATTCAATAAGCTATGGGAGGAGTCATGAGTGTTTATAAAAGCAAATATAACGCACGTGCAACTGAGCTTCATGCCCTTCACGCGCTCCATGTTCAGAGAATGGTGGCCTTAGCATGATCCGAGGGCAGAGTTTTCCGCCCTCTGGCAGGAAAAGATACAGCTTCTCGCACATCCTCCATAGACTGTGCAAAACCACTCCAGAACCAGGGTTGTCTTATCAGGAAGGAACACTGTTCTTTTGGGCAGAAGCCCAGGAAAGGAAGGAGCAGCATTAGGAAATCAATCATTTCATTGATTGAAATGGAGGGTGGACCAAGTCTTACCAAAGGGCTGGTTCTGTTTAACCCTTAGACAACAAAGCCTAATGGGGGTTAATTAGGAGGAGATACAATAATATTGTCTCCCACCCCCTCATGGGGAGGAGCTCGGTTTTAATATTTCTCTGGGATCCTCCTTGCCTAGAGGGGGTTCATTCAGCTGGGGAGGGAGTGGGGGTGTGTGTTTAGGATTTTATTTTAGTTCACATTCAGCATACATGATGTTATAAGAATGGTAAATTCACTTAATTTTCTCTTTTTGAAAAGTAGCATTTAGGGCAGCACCTGTGGCTCAGGGAGTGGGGCGCCCACCACATATACCAGGGGTGGCGGGTTCAAGCCCAGCCTTGGCCAAAACTGAAAAAACAAACAAAAAAAGTAGCATTTATGCAAACAGTATATTAATAAATAATGCTATTTAAATATTTAGAGCAATTTTCATTAATATTTTTCCCTTTCATTTGATGGCATTGCTCCTAGTATTTTGTTAAATGCAAATTTTTTAATAAGCATGAAAGGAACAATGTTAAGTATGGAATATATGCAACTATGAATGAAACATAAACTAATCATTCGGGCTTCCATTGAATTAAGTACTCTAAATAACATCTTTTATAAAACAGTGAACTCTCTACTCTCTAAGATACATAGTTCAAAAACAACCAGAAAAAAAAGCTTGAATGCCTTCTTCTAAAAAATTCAGTGACTATACATAATATTTTCTTTTGACTTACAACTTCCTTCTTTCATACAAAATCTGATTTTGACCTAGAAAACATACCTAAACCTCATTTTCACTAACATATATGGTTGTCAAATTCCTTCTAAAAAATTGACTTCTTTTCATGAACATAATTTTCAAATTAGTGGTCCAAATGGTTAAACAAATAAAAAGTGAAGTGTTTAGGCACTAAGCAAAATCTTTTTCCGAAGAACATTATTTGAGAGACACAGTATAGGATATTTGTTATTGAATTTTCTGGGTTATCTCATTTAAATGTCTGCGTTACTTTATGGAAGATATATTAATAGTATCCCTAGTGTAAAAGTCAGAAACTAATTTTTTTGAAGATAAATTGCTGAGGAGACATGGATTTATAAATAGTGGAAATATAGGATTGAAACTATTTTGTTTTTAATCTTTTTATTTGCTAACCTGGCAATTTAAAAAATTTTGTTATGGGGAATATTTTTGGACTAAGTAGAAAGCATTGTGCTAACACTTAAAAAATGCATGCGTTTCTTGAGGATGGACTTATATTTCATTGTTTTTTGGAAGACTCCCATAAATCATTTATATTTTAAATGCTGATTTGACATCATAGTCACTTTCCTGCCTCCAAGAAACTTCTTCACAACAGAGCTAATTCATCTTTGCTTAGTTATGTTTTTATAGGCTAAATGACTGCTTTTATTTGACAAATTAAGCACTCCAAAATTCATTATTAGGTCTTGTTTTTAATGGTGTGATTTCATTACAGTTCTCTCTCTGCTCGTATAAAAGATGAATAGTGTTGAGGTTTGAGAATAAGGCTGAAAAGTTAAAAGTGTGCTTCATATGATCAGGTAAAACATTTAGTAAATAAATAGGTTTTTTAAAGTGAACAATCACATCCCTTTGACCTTTTGCTTTATAAAAAATAATTTACAATATGTAACTCTATTTGCAATCAGAATTAGGTTTATACATTTTATGGGCTCTACTGAAACCTCCTTAAAATAATGCTTGTGTTAAAATAATGAAAACTAGCTGTGTAACTAAAACACACAGGGATGTAAATAAAGATGTTAATTTTCACATAAATAGGCCAAAATCATTAAACATGCTACATATAAAACTATCCTAATGTAGCTTAAGTCCATATGAATAATTAAATTAATTATCCCTTAAGCATCATGATTTGAAGAAGTTCAAATTTAATTAAATCTGTGGCTGGAAAGGAATGTAAGACTAAAAGGTGAGGATAATGATGATGAGGCAGCATTATCTGAAGTACAAATACATAAAATATAATTCCTCAGAGATGCCTTCCCTTCTCTGCCAGTATTCCACAGGCAGGTAAGGTTAGGAAATACTGCAAACAAAAGTCTTCACAGATTTTAAGAATCATTCAGCTAAATTCTATTCCAATTAAAATTGTTTGACTATTGAACTATAATCATATTTTAAATTCTTAGTAAAACTGTGTATAAAAATTCTGTCTAAGATACTGCTGTGGAATATACTAGTAATAATAAACGTTTCTGTAGTTAGTAAACATACATGTGGTATGTGTCAAAGTAATATGTTGAAGACTTGAATGGGATTCTTTCCTGCAATGCGGATAGCAATACTGAAAAATACATTATTGCTATTCCTATTTTCAAGGGAAAAAAAATAAAGTTATAATAATTAAAGTGACCAGCCCAAAGTTACAAACAAATGCTGAATTTCCAATAGAAATCTATGCGGATTTCTTTTCATAAATTTTTATTAACAAATACAAAATTGAAAATATTTATGGCATACAACTTAATATTTTGATACACGTATATGTATATGTTGTGGAATTACTAAGAAAGGTAAATTTATCTATTACCTCACATACTTATTTTTGCTTGTGGTAAGAATTTTTTAAATCTATTCTCTTACCAATTTTGAAGTTCAAAATACATTATTATTAACTATAGTCACCGTTGTGTTCTGTAGATCTGCAGAACATATTCTTTCTGTCTAAATGAAACTTTGTATTCTTGGAGCAACATCTGCCCATTGCACTTTCCTGCACCAGTCCTGGTAGCCATCAGTCTATTCTCAACTGCTGTGTGTCTGACTTTTTATGGGTACCTTGTCAGGCCATGTGGTATTTTTGTGAGACCTTGTGGTACTTTTCTCTCGGCCAGACTTACTGCACTTAGCTTAGTGTCTTCCAGGTTCACTCATGCTGTTACAACTAACAGGATTTCCTTTATTATTTATTTAAAGATGAGTGGTACTCCATTATGTATATGTGCAACAATTTATATGTCCATCTTTGATGGACACTAAGATTGCTTCCATATCCCAGCTGCTGAGAAAAACGATGTAATAAACAAGAGGGCCAATAACTCTTTGCCGTACTAATATTATTTCCTTTGGATATATATGTCCAAGGAAATATATATATACTTATATATACATTCATATATATAGTATATATATAAATATACTATATAAATTTATATATACTAAGATGGGAATGATATATATATAATGGGAAATTTTACATATATATATAAAATGGGATGATACATTTATATTTGGATAAATATATATATCCAAAGGAAATGACATGTAACATTATATATATATATGAAATACCCATTTTCAGGGAGGCACTCTCCTGCCTTAGCCACCTGCTCTGGGAAGACTGCCCCTTTTTTGGAGTTACTACAGTAGACACTGTCAACTAGAAGATGCAAGAATACAATTGTATTTTAAATACTTTACATTAATAAATTCTTGAAGATGGTCCAAAAATTCAGCCACAAACAAAATATCACGTACTCATTGTAAGCATATAAATCACATTGGCAAACAATGACCTTCTTTATAATTGTCATTGTTTTAAGTGATGAAGTAAGGGTATTGATACTTCCTTCATAATGTCCATTATTCTCTTTCTTCCTTCCTAGTTTAATTGTTTCTTAGTTAGAATACATATCATTTAACAGCAGTATATCTTTCTAATTATAGCATTTTTGTCGCTGTTTCTGTGTTTCTTTCTTTTCTGTTTTTTTTTTTTTTGCAATTTTAAAGAAATATGTCTTTGGTAGGGACTTTGGATTGTCATATTCAACAACATCACACTATTTAGAAATACAAATTGTAGGACTGATTATAAACAACCTTTCCTTCTTTTATTTCTTTTTTTTTTGAGGACTGGGAATGATTTTATGATTTTAGCTAATGGTCTAGCACACACAGAAAGCCTGGCATATCCCTATGTGGACCAACCGCAGCCCATTCAGTCATAAGGTCTTTTTATGCTATGTTTGTTCCTACTTTAGGGTTAGTGTCTCCTATCTTGTCATCAATACATTATAAAAGTTTTAGAGGAGAAAGGAAAATGATCCTAAATATATAAATTTCATATAATAAACAAATGTAATGAATATCCATAATAATTAGCATAGATATGAGTAAATAGAGTGAATGTCAGAAGACAAGTTTGTCACATAGGTGTACAAGGCATGGTGTATAAAGAAACATATTTAGAAAATGTGCATGTGTACACAAAGACATCCACTAGACTATAAATAGCAGTACTATTTTAGTAGCCCCAAATGGAAATTGCCCACATGCCAAACAGCTAAACACAAAAAAATAATTGTAGTATATACACACAATTAAATTCTATATAGAAATTAGCATAAACAATCTAGAATTATATGTGAGAATAAGAATGGTTTGGATAAACATAACATTGATATGTTCATCTTGTAAAAATATAGTGAACCATACCATTCTGATTGACATATTCCTGTGTTATTTGATATCAGTATATATATCTATACATATTTCTAGATATAGTACTCATATATATGTATGTATAATAGATGGATTACAGATATTTGAAAATGGATTTTTCAATAAAATAGATCAATGAAATAATTCATAAAAAAGAGAAACAGAATGAAAAGAAATGGAAGAAAAAAACTAATAAAAGAGTAGAACAATATTTTGCCTAAAAATGTATGTAAAATCCTCTGAGAGATAAACTAATATTGAAATAAGAACAATACAAGCCCTGAAAGATAAATTAAAGAAAACTCTCCAGAAAATATAAAGATATGGAGAAAATAACTTATCAACTTAAATTAACTTGGAGTAATGTAGTAATTGCAGGAAACACCCAGAAATAATTGACAAGACATATGACTTAAGTACCCAGTAGCAGCGAACCGTAACGCACTGATCTAGGGACCTAGTATCTTCTAGAAAGCAACAAATTAACATTAACAAATGGGTGAAATATAATTGTAAGGTAGAATAAATTCCTTTTTACATATTAAAGGTCTGTGGTGGTCTCCCCAACATTATTATTATGTAACTTTAATATAATATCATATTAATGTATTACATATACATAATTAAAGTTATCATTATAATATCATAATTTTGTACAAGTTTCATAATATTCCCATAGGAATATAAGAAGCCTTTTACCTATTATTTGCATATTATATCCCACAGCATCTGCAGTTACCACTCTCCTACTTGAAAGTATAGAGACACTTTTGTGTTGAAATTAATTTTTTAAATATCCTGTAAGAATAAATTTCAGTATGTAAAAGAACTTCTTAAAGATATGATACACCCCAAAGTGTTTTAATGCCTTTAATATTATAGAGAGATGCATAAATGTAATACATTAGAAGAAATTATTTTAATGGAAAAATAACTCCAAAGATGCATCTAAGAGGATATTAAATATTTTATAATAAAGAGACTTATTTGGTGATCTCATCTGTTATCTGCATAATAATCAACATAAAGTTTTATTTGTGAATGCAATGCGTATGCAAAGTAATTTACAAACAGAGTTCTATTTATTATTTATATTTCTCCCAATAATACCTTGAAGCTATTTAAAAATCCTGTATGCCTCATATGAAGTATAAAACATATTTTTTAAAGATACACCATATGAAATCTCTTTGGAGAAGGAGATCTTTCCTGGGTGAGCCTCAGATTAACTTCCAAACAAGCAAACACCTTGACTACAGCCTGTGACTCTCTAATAAAGGTGATGCAGCTGACTCAACTCCAGACTCCTGACTTGCAGAATCTGTGAGATAGTGAATATGGATGACTTTAATCCATAAAGCTGCTTAATCTATAGTGATTTATTAGGCAATATGGAAATTTAATACAATAATTTGTATTATTTGTTTCCAGGAGAGAAGTTGTTGGTCGGTTACAATTTTATCTTTATTCCTTCTTATGTATAATTTCTCTTCATATCCAAAATTTGGTCACAAATTTTCACTTTCTCCTCTAGCTCAACCCACATGGTATATCTCTCCAGCATTTGCCCCAACATGGTGTAAAGCACTACTAGTGATATTATTATAGACCTTGCTAAAATAATGTACATAATCATACAAAGTTGAACAATTCTGTGTCACTTTTAAATTACAAAGCACTTTAAAACCTATAATGTACAAATATGAATAGAGGTTCCCCCAAAGTGAAGAATATAATATTTTGTGATGTATAAAATTATCCAATCAAGTAAACCCTTAAGACAACCTGTGAATAATTCATGGGACACTGCTGATTAGAGCAGTTTAGGAAATATTGGTCTACACTTTCTGTGGGTCATTACATTAAAGAAAGTGAAAAATAATGTGAAATTTGAAATGACACTTATTCTCCCACGGTGCATTTCTAAATCATCCATGAGAAACAAGATATTAATTATACATAATCCATTATGTATTTTGCTTTTTGCATCATGTAACTGGGTTTTTAAATATCTATATTTTTATCTAATTTTATATAAAAATCCTGGCAACTAAGTATTAATAGAAGCATTTTTAAATGACCATTTGCTCTGCTTTAGACATAAAAAGGTATATAGAACCATTCACATTACTGCTGAATTGTTTGCTTTGTAATATCTCTGCCACCACAGAAGATTCAACTCTACCCTAAAGGGAAAAATAAGGAGTTTCCAAAGGGCATTCTTCTTCAGGTCAAAAATCAGCTAAATTTGGGGTACTAGTTCTAAATGTCATGTGATTTTGAATTTTTACCTATATTAATTTTAATTGAAAAGTTTTAAGATTACTTCCAGAACAAAAAACCTTATTGCAATTAGTCTATTTCTTTTGAAAACAAAGATGAATTGAAGAGAGTTGAAAACCCATCTCGTGGTAAATATCCTGTTAATTGCTCTTCTCTGTCTTTGGACTGCAATATTTAAGGGAAGAAATTTCTACAAATATATAGACACATAAAGCTGACATCTTCTCCTAACACCTGAATGCTCTAGGGCAGAGCTATGCCTACATAATATAATGAGAGTTTTCTGGCTCTTACCATTAATAAAAAGTTAGGATTCTTTTAGTAAAATGTCTGGGGAAATGGATCAGCTCACTAATTTTAGATCCTGGAGTATGAATCTCTAATTCTTAGATTTTTTTAATTGTATAGATCTTTCTCTATATCAGGGAGGATATACCCAAGATCTTTTTTTTTTTTTCAGTGAAAAAGATGAATAATAATCTTCATTTTAGCACCAGCTTTCATTCTAAGGAAATAAATTCATAGTTTTGGATGGCACATAGATCTTGTGATAAACTCTGAGCCAATTGTCAAACTTCATTTCCATTACTGAGATCTATGAATGATAATTTCTTTTATTCAGAGATGTTTTACAATCGATGGTTTGTGCTGCCCACTTGAAGAAATACCTGCTAAATAGATTAGATTTGTAATCTATTGTAAATAATATTGGATTTGTAATCTATGGTTAATGTGTAAAAAATATATGTAACTTATCCGGATTTTTTTAAAGGTGCATATTCTTATCATAGGCTTTATTTTTTATTTTATTTTATTTTCATTTTATTTATTTATTTATTTATTTATTTATTTATTTTGTTGTTTTTGGCAGGGGCTGAGTTTGAACCCGCCACCTCCGGTATATGGGGCACCCTACTCCTCTGAGCCACAGGCACTTCCCAACTTATCTGGATTGTAAGCACATGCCCTAAAATCTTCTCCATCTTCCTGAAGAAAATCAGGGTACTTTAGGTCAGGTCAATGCAATGTATTTATTCATCAATCTGATCTAAAAACATAAATATTTGAAAACATGAAATAAAAACATAACTGAGTTTAAAAGACAAAAGGCAAACATCCTTGTGGTTTTATCAAAGCAAATATTGTACCAAAGTTAAGCAGGCAAGAAAGATTTTATTCAAGATAATAAGGAGAAAGACCAGAATAAAATCTTAATTTAACTTCATTAAAACAAAAGCCTGGAGAGTTTTTAAAGCTGACAAGATCAGAAGAAATGGGAATCCTGGGCTATCTTTGTTTGTTAATTAGTCTTACTTAAAGGAAAGTAAATTTTCCACATCTTTGTGACAGGAGGTAGTTTTAAAATTGGAGCAAAGAGCCTCCAGAGTTAGGCTGCGACCTTCTCTAGCAAGCGAGAGACAAGGGTCTCTATACTCCTGGATAACTACATTTCAAGGGATGGCTCCCAGGTCTTGGAGAATGACACTCGTGAGTTGTAGTATGTCAATAGGCTTTTAAATGTATTTACATCTCAAAGTGGTAGAGAAAGAATTTACAATTTCTGGAATAAATTCTGTACTAAAGGGTGAGCCAGTAAGAATGTCTGTAGTTAGATCAATTGGATTCTGTAAGGAGGAGGGTGAGAGATGGGGCTTAGGAGAGCAAGTAGACTGTACAGTTTGGTTTAAATGAGGGAAACATAAAAGCTTACTTGCTCAGCCTAAAAAGGGAAAATGATTGTTCTTGAATCCATGGGCCAAATGTGTCCAGATTTCAGCGACTACCAGGAGTTTGCTTTATATAGGGAAATAGGGCTGCAAGGGATCACAGGGGCTGAGTTCACTCACCACTTTAGGCAAGGGCTATAGTTTAGTCCCTCCTCTTGTGGGGTGAGTCTGTCCTCACCATCTGACACCTCTGAGGGGTATGTCCAGAGGTTCCCGGTCTTATCAGGCTTCCAAGTGACCTTTCAGGACCCACCCTGATGACTGTGGAGTGCCCCCCTTTGTCAATGCTGACCACTAAATTTCTAGATGTAGCACTGTCAAGGGTAACTAAACTGTTGTGCCATGAGGTATCTTTGTTCTGGTGAATACGAGATGGGGACCTAGGTTTAAGTTTGGTACCGACCTTCCTCCTACATACCAGTAAAGGGATATTCTCACCCAGTCTGGACAAATGGCCTTGGCCACTAACTATCTCCAGAAAGTCAGTGCTGTAAACCCCGGTTTTCAGCCCCATTCTGTTTCCCCACTTTCATGTTCTAAAGGAGTACACAGAGATCAAATGACTACTCCTTGAGGTGTATTTTTTTTTTTTTATAGAGACAGAGTTCCACTTTATCACCCTCGGTAGATTGCTGTGGCCTTACACTGCTCACAGCAACCCCCAACTCATGGGCTTAGGCGATTCTTTTGCCTCAGCCTCCCAAGTAGTGGGGACTACAGGTGCGGCCACAATGCCCAGCTCTTTTGGGTTTCAATTTGGCTGGGGCTGGGTTTGAACACACCACCCTCGGTGTACAGGGCCAGTGCCCTGACCACTGAGCCACAGGCACTGCCCTCCTTGAGGTGTATCATCACAAACGGTATACATTTGATGCAGACACTCTGAACAAGTGTTTAATCTTTTATACAACTACCAGGTCTTAAGATAAGCTGGACAGCAGAAAGCAGTGGTCCCCACACAGAATGTCATATCATCCCATCATCTCACTATTGGCGCTCTTTTGCAAGAAGCAATGAAAATACCATAGGTACAGGCTGTCTTCTATTTATGGGAAAATCTTCAATAGCATGAGGGGTGTTCAGAGCTAAGTCCGACTTTGGTATTGAGCGATCCTCCTCAGGTTCATCACCTGTCCTAAATTACCACCATACCCAGGGAGTCCTGAGGATGACCCTATAAAGAGAGAGGGGGTATGATTACTGCTTCCACCGGGGGGTGGGGGGAAAGGCTTGACTCATACTCTTCATGAGAGTATTGGAGAAGTTTGGATCAACCCTGGTCCATAAGCTCTTTAGTTTAGTAGAGTTAAAAGATATAAAACAGATCACTCCAACAAGCATGTAGAAACATTCCTTCCTTGGGAATGACTTGGAATGGAATGACTCTAGCCCATGACTTGACCTGGCAAGATTATTCTAAGCCCAAATTTATATGATGTTGAGAAACTCAGAGTGGTAATGGAGGACAAAAATTTGCTACTGGATTATACCTTTAAATTCTTAAATATCTAGTCAATGAAAGAGTGGTGCCCATGACTGACTCAGAATAGGGAAATAATTCCTCTGAAAAGAAGTGGGAGAGAGAGTGCCTTCTAGTGAGTGTCCAGGTTGGCCTTAAGACCACCAGGAAAAATGTGGTCAACTACTCCGAAGGTCTCTGTCATAACCCAGAGCCCTGAAGAAAATCCCATCACCTTTCTGGATTCGCTCAGAGAAGCAATAGAGAAACACACAACTCTTGACCTAAATTCCTATGAGGGACAGGTGATATTAAAAGACAAGTACATGAATTAAGCATCATCAGATATTAGGAACACATTCTAAAACCCTATTCAGGACCCTACCATTTCCCTGTGATTGTAGAGACTGTTCAGGAGCCAGCTGAAGCGGTGACCATCCATTGTAAGGTATATCAGAAGTGCACTGAGATAATAGCTCAAGGAAATCAAGCTGTATATGCAGACATCAAACAGGCATCCCTGGGCTAATTGTTTTCTAAACTAGTTGGAGTCCCAGTCCTTTCTAATCCATCCTCTCTATTCTAGCTTCTCCCACCTTAGAAATATCTGATAGGTTGATTCAAGGATACCCCTTGATTCCCTCTGTGGTTAGTTAAGGGAACTTCTATTTATTTGCTAAAGAAGACTCCCATAAATCTCCAGGCATCTCCTGGAACAACATTTCATTTCTTCTTTGTCAGCCTCCACTATTAAACAGGTCTACTCACTTTGTACTAACTTCCAAACCAATAAACTTCAAGGATATTTGAGGGCAAAACTTGCCTCTGTGGCCCAACTAAAGGGGACCCACCCATCATAGGTTATAGCAGGTAGATTTCACTCAAATTCCTCCGTAGAAGACACTCTTACTTGTTGTGTTGAAGCTTTTCCTTGCAATACTGAAAAGTTTGCTAAAGTTTCCTGGAAACTTCTGGAAGACATCATACCATTTCTTTTTTTTTGCCTCCTCAAGCCCTAAAAAGTAACAGCAGTCCCTCTTTTACCTCAAAGAAAATGCCATGGATCTCAAGGTCCATGAAGATCTTGTACTATTTGCATTGCACCTAAAGTCTTCAGTTAATAATCAGAATCTCAAACTCACCCTCTTCAAGGTGACCCAGGAGACTGTGACTCAGTCACCTTTTTACATTATACCAAAGCCCCATATTCTTACAGTTCTTTGGAAATGCTATATGGCCTACCTCTTTCTCTGATCACTTTGGATTTTGATTTAAAAGAAATGACTAGACCCCAACTCGCTCTTCAAGTAGCCCAGTTTTTGCAGACATTACAACTCTGACTAAATATTCATTCTTTCCAATACCATTTTGGAGTGGGGATCTTGATTTGCCACTCTAAGACCACATTCTGAATGGTGGATAGGGGAACACTAGGATATGACAATACAGAAAGCAGGCTAATGATCAAACACAAAAATCCCCTGGAGAAATAACAAGGAGAAACAATCAGAAAAAAACAACTTTTATACATCCTGATGTCTTAGATGCTGTTGTTATAAGAGATGAAAGGATTGACTAAATTAATTCAGCTTCCCCCCCCAATGAAAATTCCAGGGAACTGGAACTGGAATTGTCCCAGAAAAGAATTAGTAATTAAATATGGTAGTAGAAAAGTCTTCAGGGAGACTAGAATATTTGAGAACAGATATGAAGTAAGAGAGAAGTCATTTCTACAGATATTGGGAAGTGGGATTGGGAGTAAACACACAGCGCCCCACCCCACCCACAAAAAGTACAAGAGTTTAAGGAACAGCAAGGAGAATGTTGTGGACATTGGGAGATGATGAGATAAGAAGTGTAATAAAGATGGTTGGAGCAAGATGGCGGATGAGTAACAGCTTCCTTGTGGCTGAGCACGGTGAGACTGGGGAGAGAGGACTTCAGGCATCTCTGCCAGGCAGGATCTGCCCAGAAGCTTCCCTTTGGGGACACAGGGAGACAGCATGAGGCTTCTGGACACCCTGAGGAAGGCTAAAGTGGCGGAGATTGGGCAAGTGGT
>CAUYON010029747.1:0-13305 GCA_963573935.1 Arctocebus calabarensis
CTTTATATAGTGATCAAGAAAATGCCATGAAGGCTATCTGTAACAGTACGATGAAAACATTTCTGAATGTATATGAATCATGCCCTATGATTGCACCAATGTACAGAATTATGATTCAATAAAATTATAAAAAACAAAAACAAAAACAAAAACAAAAATAGAAGATAGTTTCAAAAAACAGATCATGCCAAATCTTATAGACAATAGAAAAAGAAGAAATACTTCAAATTCATTCTACTACTTCTGGATATACCTGATATTAAAATTGGAAAAATATATTATTATAAAGGGGAATTACAGATGTAATTTTGACCAAAGTACATTATTTTAATAATAACTTTTAATTCAACTTGTTAATATGTCATTTAGGATATTGCATCCTCATTTATAAGTGAAATATGTCTGTAATTTCCCATACATATCATTTCAAACACTTTGGCTTTACCTGACATGGAATGCATTGGAGAAGACTGAGCCAAGGAGTGACTCCTCCTGACTTGTGTTTGTTTTACCAGAGTTATTTGGGCAGTGGTGTAAAGGCAGCCAGGGTACAATAAAGGACCAGGAAGGAAGCTACTATAATAAGCCAGGTGGCAGATGGTGTGGGCTCACACTGTGGTGAGAGCAGTAGAGATGGTGAGAACTGATCAGAATTTGGTGTATTTGCTGAGACATTGGATTGAGTATGAGAGAAAGCAAGGTATTAAAGACAGCTCCAAGGTATTTTCCCTGAGCAATTGAAAGGACTAAGTGGCCATTATTTGATGATTTTGCCTTGCTGAAACTAAAAAGCTGCTTGCAACATGAATATGGAACCAACTGCCAATATACCAGTCCTTCTGAATACATGTATACTATTTTATGACATGAAGACTCAACTTTCTTACTCGTTTTGTCTATGAGAACCATTGTAAAACTTTATTAGTAAATGATGCTATAATTTTCTTTGACCTCCATTTGGTGATAATTCATCATGTATGCATTATGCCCATCTCATTTTTTGGTCACTAGGTCAGGACAACCACCTGAGTTGGAACACTAAGAAAGCAATCAGAAATACTAATCCAACGTGAGAGCCCTGAAGTTTTGTATTCTGGACACTGTTGCATGATGGTCAGTCACTCAGCTGATACTGAATATGCGTATATGTAGTTTTTAGATGATCCATGAGCCCCCATCTCCCCCCAAAATAAAAACTCCAAACTTAAAATCATTCAGGAATAGCTTCAGACCCTAGGGACTACTTGCAGATTATATGAATGTTTATCTCTCAGTATGAAATTGTGACCTTCATTGAGTTAACCCTCTGTCCTTCTTTGTTGCCTACTCAATCCCCAAGGCAAAGTGACTTCAACAGAGAGAGGCTGTCTGGGTGGGCCACTAAAAGCCAGGGGCTGAGGAGAAAGAATAAAGCCACAGGCTGGTAGAATCAGCTCTACAGGCAGAAAATGAAAGTAGAGGAGACTCAGTGGTGGGTTTCTCAAGGAACCCACCACAGTGGCCATTAACGAAAACCACACTTTGACATTTATGTCACTATGGTTGACTAAAGCCACTACAAGCCCTGTTCTTCCAATCTCCATGTCCCCTTGGAGCCTTACCCTGGGCAGTGAAGTGGATAGGGAAGATGGGAGAAGCAGAACAGCAGCTAGCAAGGACAAAAGAAGAAACTCACCAAGCCATTTTATTTTGTTTTCCTTTGTTTTATTTTATTTTATTTTGTTTTGTTTTAGATAGGGTCTCAATCTGCTGCCAGGCTAGAGTGCAGTGTTGTCATCATAGCTCACTGCAACCTTAAACTTGTGGTCTAAAGCAATCCTCCTGCCTCAGGCTCCTGAGTAGCTGGGGCTATAAGTGCACACTATCAAACTTGGCTAAGTTTTAACAAGTAGTCTTGCTATACACCAAAAATACACCAGCACATTCAATAAATTGCTTACTCAAGGATTTTTTTAAAGTAAGCCTTACTTAGATACTTAGATCATATTCTAGGTCCAGGGTAACAGATGTAATGATGTAAAATTAATTTTGTTCACAGTCTACAGGAGGGAGCAGTCATCCTTTCTTTTATTCTACAGAAAATTTCAAAAAATAAATATGGAAGTATGTATACACACACAAACGCTCTATGTCAAAATAATATTTCAAATGTAACACAAGCAGACCCAGCTAAAGAATCTTAAAGATTTAATAAGGTTAGTTTTTATCAGTAAATTCAAATAAGCTAATTATTACAATGCACCCTAAAATTGGGGAAAATCGAGAAGTATTTTTAGGTACATCACATATACCATTTTGAAGAAGATAGAGATCTAATTATCTTCTGTAAAAACCAAGATGGAACTAGAGACTGTTTTCCTGAGTGAAGTATCACAAGAATGGAAAAACAAAGCTCCCATGTCATCTGTTGACTGGTGGCAGAGACTTCGGCAGAAGAACTTGAAACTTTAGGGAGGATGGAGCCACATTATGGCAGGTCCACTGAATGACAATGTTGAAGGCTGCCTGCTAATTAAGACCATTGTTACTGGACTTCATATAAACAACAAATTTATTTGTGTTGTGTTAAGTTACTGAGAGTGTAGTATTAGTTAGACAAACTAGTATTACTTAACCATAACAAATACAGTCACATTCTCCAAAGAGCTTTTAGCTGCCATAAAGCTAATGTATTGCCTTCATTTTTTTCTCAAACCTGTGTCTCTCTCAATTTACTCTAATCTTGGGAGTGGAAAGAACGTGTTACTTATTGATTCCTTAAATCTCTAGCACATTGTATTGTTCTCTTGGTATAGATAATAAAGTTACCTTGAGAGGAACACAGGACCCAGGAGATAGATTCAGGAGGGTTATTTGGTGGACTTCATATCTGAGAGTGCTCCAAAGTTTGGCTAATATTCAGTGGTAATTTGGCAAAGGTAACACAGTGTGGTCATCTCATCACAAATGTTTACTTTCCCCCTTTTGAATTATGCCCTTAACAACTTTTTCTGTGAGACATATTGCTGATAATTACAGAAGTTATTGCATAGAATTCCTAAATATTCCTGGGGAAAGCCTAGTTTCATAAATAAGAAGATGGCCCAATCTATGCTTTAAGAATAGTTGATTCATAGTATGTGATCATACTCATCTGCTGACTTTCTTTTTTCCAAAGAATGCAATTAAAATTCTTTTTGCAATGTACTGAACGATTCTCAAGTTAAGCAAACAATAATTCTTTTTGTGAATCTTTTCTAAGGGGTTGGGATGAAAAATGTTGAGGAAGGTTTCAATCTGTATAAGGAATATTTCTCCTACTGACATTTTTTCCTTCCTAGAAAAATAGAGTCAAAGGCTCTATTATATGAATACATAATGTGACCATGAATTAAAAAGTTATCCGCCTTGGTCAACAGAATCAACCTTGTTTCTGATTCATTAAACATCCTAGAGGGAGGCAAGATGGCCAACCGAAGCCAGCTTTCAGCAGAGGCTCCCATCCAGAGGAAGAAATAATAGCCAGAAATAACCCACTAAAGTGAAAGATGGGGAGCTGAGCTGTGAGAGATGATCGGTAGGTTCACAACACTCCTGCTGCGATAAGCTGAGAATCCAAGGAAACAAATTTCAGGTACAAAATCCATCCCAAAGAGGATGAGAATCCTTCTCCTTCTCTGTCCCCCAAGAAAGCAGCTTGAGGCAAGTAGAGAACAGAGGACCTTTTGTTTCACCAACGGGGAGAGAACAACTGAGGGCCGGGGCTCCCTCCACAGAGAGACACCACTGCAAACCCAGGCAGTCTCTTGCCTGGGCCAAAAGTTGATCTAATATTCTTCCTACCTTCCTGAACTCCCAATCCACCCCTCTCCATCTCCTGGCAGTCTGGAAGACTACCCCCTGCAAAATCCACAGCATTTGGCAGATTTTTGCTAGGGCGGGGCACCTCGTGAGCTCTGAGACAGTTGCACTAAAACTATAACTTTAATAGATGTGGGGAGTCACAAGGGGATAGAGACTTTTTTTGTGTGTGGGAAAGGAGCCAATTTATAAAATTAAATAAAGTCCACAGAGGGAGTGACGAACATGGGCTCAGGCACCTCCACCCTGGCCAGGCCTACCACAGCTGGAACTCATCATCTGAGCTGCATCCCCACTGGCCCGCCCCTCCCAGGAGGGGGCTCAAACAAGGCCGGGCTCCAGCCTGGCAGCCAGCAGTCCTGGTGCCTAGCAGGGGCAGAAGTCAGAGAGGTAGAGGAGCACCGGTAGAGGTGCTGCAGAGCCTCTTCTGCTGAGATGTGCTGCACAGCGTTACACTTTAGAAGGTTCTGCAGCAGGTCCCTGCCTGTGGCATTGAGCTTGGGCACAACATTCACCAGCAATGTTATAGCTGGGTACATTGGGTAGGGACTCTTATAGTCAGGCATCTTGGTCATGGTGGGCCACTGTTCCTCAGTTGGTGTCCCTAGAACCAGAAGATCCTCTTCAGCTGGTCATTGACAACATTGCCAAGGAAAAGAGGCCACCCAGTGTTGGCCAGCTCTGAAAAGATGCAGCCGGCTGACCACATGTCAATGGAGGTAGAGTACAGTTTGGCCCCAAAGAGGACGTCTGGTGGGCAGTACCACAGCATGACCACCTCAAGCTGAGTAACAGAAAATGGGGATCCTGAAGGCTGGAGCAAGGCCAAAGTCAGCCAACTTCAGCTTTTCATTCCTGTTTATTAGCAGGTTCTGGGGCTTTAAGTCCCTATGCAGCACATTGCAGCTGTGACAGAATACCAAGCCATTTAGCAGCTGGAAGAGGAATGACTTTACAATCTCAGGATCTAGGTCATCATTGCAGCTATCAAAATACTTCTTCAGGTCCTGATCACAATACTTGAAAACCAAAGTCAGCTTCCTGTCACTATGCAGGACATCATGAAGCCTGACAATGTTCTTATGCTTCAGCTTCTTGAGTAGGCAGATCTCACGAAGGGCAGAACTCAGAACACCCTCATCATCGTAATACAGCCTCACCTGTTTCAGAGCCACAATCTCATGCGTCTCCTGGTTTTTGGCTTAAACACTGTTCCATAGGTGCCTTCTACAGTCTTCTCCAGTTTCTCATATTTCTGCATCTCGGCAGCAGCAGGGATGGGACCTGGATTCTAACTCTCTGGCTGGGTGTTTCAGAGTAGGTGGCACCCCTGCCTCCATCCTGCCCTGCCCCATGCCTGCACAAGGGCTTCTGGGGTTTAGGTTGGTCCTACACTGTCAACCACAGGGACTGTGTCTCCCCGGCTCCCCAGCTTGGCAGCTGCAGTGGGCGGCTTGGCTCCACACCCAGCTCCTGAGACCAGCGGCCCTGCAACCAGTGACTCTTGCCCTACTCCTGCCACCCCAGAGGTCCCCAAAGCCAGTGATTCTGCCCTCCAGCTTCCCACCTGGTTCTTGAAGCCTAAGCCAGGGTTCAGCCACTGGGCCCTCAGGTTTCCCTCATGGCTCCTAGAGTACAAGACTGGGGGATCTGTGGCTCTGCCCTCTGGTTCCCCACTCAGCTCCTATGACCTTTGCAGCCAGTCGCAATGCCCTCAGCTCCCCGCTGGCTCCTTAAATCTGCCACAGCAGTACCCCAGACTGGTGGCACCACCCCTGACAGTGGCAGTGCTGCCCCTGACAGTGGGTGGCAACTCCACCGTCCCTCCCACTGGGGTCAAATTGAGTTGCCAGTGGATCCCCACTGCCTAGATGCTGAAGACCTTTTGAACTCTCCCACCTGATCCATGTTTGTGGTGACCAGGACAATTGGTTTGGAACTCTTGACCTGGACCCATCACCCAGGGACCCATCAAGGTTGTACCCTTGTTATGTTGTTGTGGGAGTATAGGAGTCTCCCCTTCTAGTTGTCACCTGTTGTGGGGGCACAAGGTGTCTTAGTTGTTTATATATCTCTACAGATGAGATTTCAGCCCAAAGCCACTGATTCACTAGGATTGGACAGAGACTAGCTGAATACTGGTCAGCACCATTTAGCCTCACCACACCAAGTCGGTCCCCAGAGTTTCAGGCTGTAGTTCTGAATGGGATCTTTATAAAGCTCTAAGGTAAAAGCTGCAATCATCTGTCTCAGAACCTTGGTAAAGGGCTGGTTAATTACAACTCCAGGAGCCCCAATTCAATGTCACCTGCCAGCTTCTCTATCTAAATGGTGAAAAATAATCATGGGGTAGAATCGGTGGAAAACTCTGGCAATTTGACTAATCAGAGCAGATCAACTCCCCCAAGGAATGACAAAGGAGACATAACAGAAGATCCCATTCATACACAAATGGCTGAGAAATCAGAAATCGAATTCAGAATTTGAATTGAAAATAAGATTAATAGAATGGAGGTAAAGATGGAATTAGAAATTCAAGGAGTAATTCAAAAGTTATCTCAAGAATTCAATGAATTCAAAGACAAAATCACCAAGGATTTTGACATGTTGAGGCAAGAACTTGCAGCCCTCAAAGATCTGAGAAATAAGGTAGAATCCCTCAGTAACAGAATGGAGCAGGTGGAAGAAAGGATCTCTGACATTGAAATCAAAGCTTTTGAATGCTCCCAAAAGCTCAAAAAGGAAGAGAGGTGGAGAGCAAAAACGGATGATTCCCTTGAAGAATTGTAGGACCACTGCAAAAGAGCAAACATTCTCCTCATAGGAATCCCTGAAGGAGAAGTGGATAGTCCAAAAGATAGATACTCTCAATTATACTCCAAGACATAATTGAGGAGAACTTCACAAGCATGATAAGAGATACTGAAATTCAGATAACAGATAGTTTCAGAACCCCAGCACGACTCAACCCCAATAAAGCATCTTCTAGACACATTGTAATTAACTCTGCTAAAGTTAATATGAAGGAGAAAATGCTACAAGCAGCCAAATGTAAGAAACTCATAACCTCCAAGGGGAAGAATACTAGAATGACTACAGATCTTTCTGCTGAAACTTTCCAAGCCAGAAGATGGTCATTGACCTTCAGTCTCCTAAAACAAAACAATTTTCATCCCAGGATCCTGTATACAACTAAATTGAACTTCATCTACGATGGAGAAATTAAATACTTTAATGACATGCACATGTTGAAGAAATTTGCCATAACCAAACCATCTCTTCAGGATATCCTCACACCCATCCTCCACAATGACTGACACAATGCTTTACCACCAAAGTAAAACTCAGTCTGAAATTCTTGACCAAAACCCAATTTCCGCAGTGGTGAAAAAATTCAAAATGTCCCCTGGACTTTCGGAAAAATTAGCACCCAAAATACTACTAGCCTTATCAATAATCTCAATTAAGGTGAACAGCTTAAACTGGCCCCTTAAGAGGCGCAGTTTGGCTGACTAGATACAAAAACTCAGGCCAGATATCTACTGCATACAAGAATCTCATCTTCCCTTAAAGGATAAATATAGATTCAGCGTGAAGGGATGGACAACAATAACCCAGGCAAATGGAAAACAGAAAAAAAGCAGGGGTTGCAATTTTGTTTACAGATACACCAAATGTTAAACCAACAAAAGTAAGGAAAGACAAGGATGGTCACTTCATGTTTGTTAAGGAAAACACTCAACATGATGAGATATCAATTATTAAAATGTATGTGCCCAAACAGAATGCTTCTCAAATTATAAGGGAGATGCTAACAGACATAAGCAATTTAATACCTACCAGCACCATAGTAGCTGGAGATTTGAATACCCCTTTGGCAGTGTTGGATCGATCTTCTAATGAGAAACTAAGCAAAGAAATTTTAGACTTAAACTTCACCATACAACAATTGAATTTAATAGACATCTACAGAATATTTCATCCTAACAAAACTGAATACACATTCTTCTCATCAGCCCATGGAACATCCTCCAAAATTGATCACAACTTAGGTCACATGTCTAACCTCAGCAAATTTAAAACTAGAGAAATTATTCCTTGTATTTTCTCAAATAATCACACAATAAAAGTTGAACTTACCAATAACAGGTATCTGCATACTCATACAAAGACATGGAAACTAAATAACCTTATGCTAAATGATAGCTGGGTCATAGATGAGATTAAGAAGGAAATTGCCAAATTTTTGGAACAAAACAGGAAGGAAGACATGAATTATCAGAACCTATGGGATACTGCAAAGCTGGTCCTAAGAGGGAAATTTATAGCATTGCAATCCTTCCTCAAAAGAACAGAAAGAGAAGTCAATAAATTAATGGGACATCTTAAGCAACTGGAAAAAGAACATTCCAACCCCAAACCCAGCAGAAGAATAGAAATAACTAAAATTAGAGCAGAAGTAAATAAATTAAATCAAAAACAAAAGAATTATTCAAAAGATCAATGAATCAAAAGTTGGTATTTTGAAAAATTCAACAAAATTGATAAGCCATTGGCCTACCTAACCAAAAATAGGAAATTAAAGTCTGTAGTATCATCAATCAGAAATGGCAAAGACAAAATAACAACAGATACCTCAGAAATTCAAAAACTCTTAATGAATACTAAAAAACTTTGTTCTCAGAAATATGACAATCTGAAAGAAATTGACTAATACTTGGAAGCACACCAACTTCATAGACTTAATCTGAAAGAATTGGAAATGCTGAACAGACCTATTTCAAGTACCAGAATAGAATCAACTATACTAAATATCCCCAAAAAGAAGAGTCCAGGACCAGATGGTTTCACAACAGAATTCTACCAAACCTTTAAGGAGGAACTAGTACCTATCTTACTTAACCTTTTCCAAAATATTGAAAAAGAAGGAATATTTCCCAACACATTCTATGAAGCAAATTATCACCCTGATCCCCAAACTAGGAAAAAACCCAATAAGAAAAGAAAACTATAGGCCAATATCTTTAATGAACATAGATACCAAAATATTCAATAAGATCCTAGCAAACAGAATCCAGGAACACATCAAATGAATTATACACCATAATCAAGTGGGTCTCAAATTATACACCATGACCCAAGGTCTCAAGATTGGTTCAATATATGTAAACTTATAAATGTAATACATCACATAAACGAAATAAAAAACAAAGACCATATGATTCTCTCAATAGATGCAGAAAAAGCTTTTGACAATATCTAGCATCCTTTCATGATCAGAACACTTAAGAAAATAGGTATAGAAGGAACTTCCCTTAACCTGATAGAGGCCATCTACAGCAAACCCACAGCCAATATCATAATGAAGGGAATAAAATTGAAAACATTTCTACTCAGATCAGGAACTAGGCAAGGTTGCCCATTGTCTCCACTGCTCATTGTAATGGAAGTCTTAGCCGTCACAATCAGGCAAGAGAAAGAGAGAAAGGGTATACAAATAGGGTCAGAGGAGATCAAACTTTCATTCTTTGCAGATGATATGATTTTATACCTGGAAAACCCCAGGGACTCAACCACAAAACTCTTAGAAGTGATCAAGGAATATAGTAGTGTCTTAGGATACAAAATCAATACTCATAAATCAGTAGCTTTTATATATACCACTAATAGTCAAGCCAAAAAAAAAAAAAAAAAAAAACAGTCAAAGACTCTATTCCCTTTACAGTTGTGCCAAAGAAGATGAAATATTTGGGAATTTACTTAACTAAGGATATGAAAGATCTCTATAAAGAACATTATAAAACTCTGAGAAAAGAAATAGCTGAAGATGTTAACAAATGGAAAAACATACCATGCTCATGGCCAGGAAGAACGAACATTGTTAAAATGTCCATATTACCCAAAGCAATTTACAAATTTAATGCAATCCCCATCAAAGCAACACCATCATACTTTAAAGCTCTGGAAAAAATAGTACTTCATTTTATATGGAACCAGAAAAAAACCTCAAATAGCCAAGACATTACTCAGAAACAAAAACAAATAATGAGGAATCATGCTACCAGACTTCAAACTATACTATAAATCTATAGTGATCAAAACAGCATGATATTGGCACAAAAATAGAGAGGTGGATGTAGGAACAGAATTAAGAACCAAGAGATGAACCCAGACACTTATCGTCATTTGATCTTTGATAAGCCTCTCAAAAATATAAATTGGGGGAAAGATTCCCTATTTAACAAATGGTGCTGGGAGAATTTGCTGGCGACCTATAGAAGACTGAAAGTGGACCCACACCTTTCACCATTAACAAATATTGACTCTCACTTGATAAACTTAAGACATGAAACGATAAAGATTCTTGGAGAGAGTGCAGGAGAAACACTTGAAGAAATTGGCCTGGGAGAATACTTTATGAGGAGGACCCACCAGGCAATTTAAGCAACACTAAAAATACATTACTGGGATCTGATGAAACTAAAAACTTCTGCACAGCCAAGAACACAGTAAGTAAAGCAAGCAGACAGCCCTCAGAATGGAAGAGGATATTTGCAGGTTATGCTTCTGACAAAGACTTGATAACCGGAATTCACAGAGAACTCAAACTTATTAATAAGAAAAGAAAAGTAATCCCATTTCACTGTGGGCAAGGGACTTGAACAGAAGCTTCTCTGAAGAAGATAGGCACATGGCTTACAGACACATGAAAAAATGCTCATCATCTTTAATCATCAGAGAAATGCAAATCAAAACCACTTTGAGGCTCGGTGCCTGTGGCTCAGCGGGCTAAGGTGCCAGCCACGTACACCTGAGCTAGTGGGTTCGAATCCAGCCCAGGCCCACCAGACAACAATGGGACGGCTGCAACCAAAAAAAAAATGGCCAGGCGTTGTGGAGGGCACCTGTAGTCCCAGCTACTTGGGAGGTGGAGGCAAGAGACTCGCTTGAGCCCAGGAATTGAAGATTGCTGTGAGCTGTGATGCCACAGCACTCTATCCAGGGTGACAGCTTGAGGCTCTGTCTCAATAAAAAATAAAAATAAAAAAAAAAACCACTTTGAGATATCATCTAACTCCCGTAAGAGTGGCTCACATAACAACCTCCCAAAAATACAGATATTGGTGTGGATGTGGGGAAAAGGGAACACTTCTGCATTGCTGGTGGAAGTGCAGGCTAATATGTCTTTTTTTGGAAAGAAGTATGGAGAATACTCAGGGATCTAAAAGTAGACCCGCCATTTGATCCTGTAATTCCTCTACTAGGTGTATATCCAAAAGACCAAAAATCACTTTATAACAAAGATATTTGTACCAGATTGTTCATTGCAGCTCAATTCATAATAGCCAAGTCATGGAAGAAGCCCAAATGCCCATCGAGCCATGAATGGATTAATAAATTGTGGTATATGTATATCATGGAGTATCATGCCGCCTTAAAAACGATGGAGGCTTTACTTCTTTTACATTTACATGGATGGAGCTGGAATATATCCTACTTAGTAAAGTATCTCAAGAATGGAAGAAAAAATATCCAATGTACTCAGCACTATTATGGAACCAATTTACAACCACTCACACTTTCATATGAAGAATAGATCACACCTATGGCTCAAGATGAAGGAGGGAAGAGGGGGGTATTGGAGGAGAGGGAGGAGGTCAGATTGAGGGAGGGTGAATGGTGGGATCACACCTATGGTGCATAATGCAAGGGTACATGTCGGATTTATTAGTATAGAGTATAAATGTCTTAACACGATAATTAAGTAAACAAGATGAGGTATATATTAACCAGTGAGATGTAAGTGTTCCTAATTCTGTATGAAATCAGCACATTTGGCTCGGCGCCTATGGCTCAACAGGCTAAGGCACCAGCCACGTACACCTGAGCTGGCGGCTTCGAATCCAGCCCGGGCCCGCCAAACAGCAATGACTGCTGCAACCAAAAAATGGCCAGGCGTTGTGGCAGGCACCTGTAGTCCCAGCTACTTGGGAGGCAGGGGCAGAAGACTCGCTTGAGGGAGGGAGGTTGCTGTGAGCTATGATGCCACGATACTCTATCAAGGGTGACAGCTTGAGGCTCTGTCTCAAAAAAAAAAAAAAATCAGCACGTTGTACACCATAAATGCATTAAATGTATACATGATCTATTGTTTATGACTTAATTTAAAAAAAAAAGTATCTATCCCTAAGTAATACAAAGTAGTAGATTGCATTGTGGTTAGATCTCATTTTCTCTTCCTAAGCCCTAGAAAAATTTAATGGGTCAAGTTAAATTTTCCCTTCTGATGTAAAAGGAAAAGGAACAAGTGAGAAGCTGGTGATATCCCAATGAGCAGTAGGTGGAAGGCAGTGGACACTGAACACAGCTGACCACAGGAACATTCTGAGACACATACAGCGTGTCTGCACAAGGTATACAAGTTGGCAACCTGAACCAAGGTAGATTTTGATCATTGATTCTGTCATAGATACAGTCATCCAACTAGGCCTTGACCTACTGTCCTGGGTAAACAGATGGGCTGTGCAATTAGTACAATTTCTGTCTTTTCATATTGTTTATAGTCCAAAACTGAGATTCTCTTTTTCTTTTTGTCACACCTGGTTCTACAGATTATTCAATTTACTGCAACCATGCCAAATAAAGAAAGAGTTGAAATAGGCTATCTAGGTCATTTGCTAGCCCCCAGAAGTCACCTGTGATAAACAATCAGCATACGAGCCACATGGAGATGTGTGTGTGTGCATGGACATACACCCTCATACTCGTCCCTGTTAAATGTAAGTGATCTGTGTATGGTTTAGCCATATGGCATGAGTTCCTTTTCAAAACCTTTGTCTTTATAATAGCTCTATTTCTTTATTTCCTGCTTTGTATTTTAAGCTAGGCTTCATCATATTCTGCATTTTGCTTAGTTTTTATTAAACTTACTCATGGTAATTGAAAATATTTCTAACACAATTTGTATTTATTCATAGGACATTATTTTCTTTTTGTCATCTGGAAGATATTTTGTAACTATTTAAATTATATAGCATCTTATTTGCTATTAAAAATCTTATATGACACAGCTAAGTTAGGCAAAGTTCAGGAAATTATTTAGTTCATTATGAACACCAACTGGTATGAAAACTGAGGTATTACAGTTAGTATCCAGCTGAGGTTGGAGGATCACCTGAACCCAGGAGTTTGAGATGATGCCATGAGCTCGGCTGGTGCCATGGCATTTTAGCCTGCGGCAACTCTGTCTCAAAAAAACAAAAATCTTCATTTTTCATTTTTCCCCATTTATCCAAATGATTCTCAACCTGGCCACACATTAGAAGTATCTGACTTGCTTTTAGCATTACTATTGTCAGAGCCCCATCCCAGGCTCTGATCCTGAACTCAAATCACTACAGGTATTATACAAGAAAAACAACAAAACAATTTTGAGACTTTGGGAAAAAAAAATAAGAAGTTAAC
>CAUYON010029751.1:0-10186 GCA_963573935.1 Arctocebus calabarensis
GTGTGATGCCACAACACTCTACCGAGGGCAATAAAGTGAGACTGTCTCTACAAAAAAAAAAGGACAGTCGGAAAATATAGACTTCATTTCTGTCGCTTTATGATGGACACCCATCTCTGTATCTTGGTTTCCTTGAAGATGGTTTAGAATCAGCACACGTTTGCCAGGAGTAAGGGAACTAGAATCAAATCTGGAAAGCTATCCTGAAATAGTTTCCAAGAATTGTAAATGTGAGCAACCTCAGGTTTGTGCAGTCAGGCCTGAAGTTCACCAAGCACAAGACCAATTTGTTAAGTTTCCCTAAATTTGCTGTGTCACTGAAAATCTAGTCACCCGCAGCTTTCGCTACTACTCGCTGGTTTCTCTACTCAGCCTTCCTTAAGGTCGCTTCAGCGGGGCTGCCCTCTGGCCTCAACTCTTCCACCTGTGGTCCACCTGCCTGAAGGCGGGACGTCAAAGGTGCCTTGGATCTCCGCACAGCCAGAAGGCACAGAGCTCAGACGGACAGGACTTCCCCGTCTTCCCGCACGTGTGACCAGCCGCCCACCCGCCGCCCCCCAGCGACCCCTCTTCCCTTTCTATTCCCCCCTCCCCGGCAGCCTGGGTCCCGAGACGCGCGCGCCCAGTCGCCGCCACCCGGAAGACCCACACGGCCCCACCACTGCGCCCGGGGCCCCATAGCGGACCGGGGGCGAGGTGACCCAGGCGGACTAGGGGAAGGGAAACAGAGGGGACACCGTTCCTCACCTGACCCCTGGAGCAGCGTCACAGCCCAACCCGGTAGCGGTCAAGATGGAGCCGGGGCGGACCCAGGGTGGGCGGGGCGCCAGGACATGCAACCAATTAGCATCGCGGCCGCAGCCGGGAACGCCCCAGAGCTCCAGAAGGCGGCGAGGGCGGGGACTTTCCCTTGGTCTGGTCCCTCAGCCGCACCTGCGGGAAAATGCCCTCTCTTCGGACGGCCCAGCCGGGGATCCGCACCCAATCCCGTTGGTGCTCTCTCAAGTCCAGGAGGAAATAGCAGGAGTTCGGGGGATGGGGGTGGAGGTGGGGAAATCCCGGAGCCCATTCAGTGGTTGACGACAAAGGGACTGAGACTGGGGGCCCGGTGCAGCTTCCCTGCCTCTGAAATGCGTCCTCTAAGTACAAAGCGTTTTCTTAAAATTGGCTTTCTGCGAAATTAATATCTGAAAATTTTAGATACATCAACTAGAGATGAATTAATCAAAACCACTACAGAACGGAATTATTATGTGATTCGAGGCTCCCCTCACGCGCCACCGCATTAAATACACATTAGCATTAAGAACTTAGGGCAATTATATGGACTCAAATTAATATTTTAACTCGGAATTGGTATTCCAGAGCAAAAACCAGTGGTTCTCAGAATGTAGTTCCAGATTGGCAATAGCACCTGTAAACGTGTTAGTAATGCAAATTCTCAGACTCCATCTGAAGACCTCAATCAAACTCCTGCCCAGTAAACCTGTTTAACAAACCTTTCAGGTAGTTCCAATGCACACAAAAGGTTGGAAACTATCAATCCATTATTCTTCATGCTTTTCTACACAAAGCTTCCTCATAGGGATGGAATGAGACGGATTACTATTTAAGTGGGAATAGCAAGATAAACGTGGCCCCCAACAGGAGTGAAATGGAAAGTACTTAAGGCACATAGTTGTCAAATTTAACTATGGTAGACAAAACTGCAAAATGCTCTAGGTACTTCAGCTCCCAATAGTCTGTATACTCAGCCAGTAACAGGCCTTTCTGTCCTTCCTGCCCCAGAGGCCCCCAGAATTAAGTATTCCCTAAGAAGCCTGCCCTTACTACCCTGTTTACATCACTCCCTTGGTGAGCTCATCCCCATCCCCTCCCTCTCCTTTAATTATCACCATAAGAGGATATTTTCTAAATCTCTTGCTTTCCAGCCAACTTTCCTGAACTGTAGGCCCAAATATCCAGGTGCCTGTTCAGACACTAACACTTCATTTCCCATTTCCTTTCAACTTGTCTTTTCCTGGCATAAAAGACACTCCAGGGTCAGAAATTCTTTGCTCCAGCTTCCTCTGCTTAGAAACTACTGCCCACCTTTTTACAATTATTCATCTATTTAGATTTGATTCACAGAGAAGTTGCATGTCTCCCTCCTGCTCCAAGAAACTCTTCCTGATTTTCTCTTTTTCCTTGCTTTCCCTTGGGTAGACTTAATTACAATACTCTCTTTTTTTTTTTCCGAGATAGAGTCTCACTTATTAACCCTTGGTAGAGTGCCATGGCATCACAGCTCACAGCAACCTCCCAACTCCTTGGGCTTAGGTGATTCTCTTGCCTCAGCCTACAGGCACCCACCACAATGCCCAGCTATTTTTTGTTACAGTTTGGCCAGGGCTGGGTTTGAACCCACCACCCTAGGTATAAGGGTCCTTATCCACTGAGCCACAGGTGCCGCCCACAATACTCCCTTTTTGCACCCAATTGAGCCTTTTTTTAAGAGACAGAGTCTCACTTTATCCCCTTGGTAGAGTGCCATGGCGTCACACAGCTCACAGCAACCTCCAATTCCTGGGTTTTTTAGGCGACTCTCTTGCCTCAGCCTCCTGAAGAGCTGGGACCACAGGTACCCACCACAATGCCCAGCTATTTTTTTGTTGCAGTTCGTACGGGGCTGGGTTTGAACCCGCCACCCTCAGTATGTGCAGCCGTCGATCTACTCACTGAGCCACAGGCACCGCCCCATCAATTGGGCCTTTTAACAGATGTCCACTGTGGCATTTAACAGTGAAGTCAGGACATATGAGCATAAACTTAGCAAAAACAAAACAAAATACAAAAGGCCATAATATGTTCCAACACCATGTCAATCTTGGTGTTTAAGTATACATATTTTTTTTTGTACTGATAGAACAGTAATGTTGTCCCTTAAGGGACACTTGGCAATGTTTGGAGACATTTTGGGTCCTCAAGACTAGGATGGCAGGGTGTTACTTGCATTTAATGAGTAGAGCCAGGGATGCTATTAAGAATCCTACAGTGCTTACAATGTTGTAGGATGCTATCAATGTTATAAAATTTCTATACCAAAGAAGTATTAAGTCCAAAATGTCAACAGTGCTCCTGCACTGTTAAGAAACCCTCAAGTCAGAGTGATCTTTCTAAAGAATAAATGTCATTCCTTTATTATATTTCTTTAGTAGGTTCCCCTCAAAACCAGAATAAAATCAAAACTTTATACAGCTCATATTAGGCCCTACATAAGCTAGTCCATGCCTACTTCTCTCATCTCACCCCTTTCACCTTCCTTCTCAATTACTAAGCTCTGGTCACCATGGCCTTTTGTTCAAATATACCAAGCTTGTGACCTAACACACCAGAGATTCTCAGGACTTTGCTCTTACTATTTTTTCTTCTCAGAATATTCTCCACTGTGTCATCTCAAATGTCATCTCTTCAAAGAAGTACTCTCTGATATAGCATTAGTAGCTGCCTCTGCCACCAATATCACTACCAGTTATATACTCATTACTGTATTTACTTTTCTTTATAGGACTTAAAAGTATCTGGAATTTTGGGTTTACTGTTTATCTCCTTCATTAAAATGTTAAGCTCCTTGAGAACAAGGATATCTCTACAGCCCAATAGTAAGTGTTCATTAAATAATTAATTAGCTGATGGACTATAATAGGGCTCCTAAAACCAAGCCAACATCATCAGCTGGTGATCAGCTAGAGATTTCTTTTTCTTCTTTTTTTTTTTTTTGCAGTTTTTGGCCGGGGCTGGGTTTGAACATATGGGGCCAGCACCCAACTCCTTTGAGCCACAGGCATCACCCTCAACTAGAGATTTCTTTCCAACAGTGGAGGAAAACTTGACTCTGATAGACCTAATGAGATGACCCATGGGAGTATTATCCTAAGGGACTGTCAAAGATAGTTTTTTGTTTTTTGTTTTGAGACAGAGCCTCAAGCTGTCACCTTGGATAGAGTGTAGTGGCATCACAGCTCACAGCAACCTCCAATTCCTGGGCTCAAGCGAGTCTCCTGCCTCCGCCTCCCAAGTAGCTGGGACTATAGATGCCCGCCACAATGCCCGGCCATTTTTTGGTTGCAGCCGTCATTGTTGTTTGGCAGGCCGGGGTAGATTCGAACCCGCCAGCTCAGGTGTACGTGGCTGGCGCCTTAGCCCGCTGAGCTACAGGCGCCGAGCCCAAAGATAGTTTTGAAAATACTTTTTTACTTCACGTACTGACTTTATTTTTGCTTCTTTTTTTATTGTGTTTTATTTTTACATGCTGACTTCATAAAACATAACTATTATATTGCCCTTGTTTGTCTTCTATTAAACTCAAACACTTTCAGGGAAGAAGCCATCTTAGAATCATTGGCATTTAGCATGAAGCTAGACATTTAAATTTTTATGCACTATTACCATCATTCTACTAAGTTGGAAATTTTTGTGTCACTTGTTACTGTGTAGTTTCTGTCTCCTGATTAGACTCTTGACAGATACACAACCCTTTATAAGTCACCGTCAGTAACTCTATCCTATAGATTTTACTCTCGTTTGATCTACAAAGTGTCATATCTACTTAATTTACTTATAGTTAGAAATTATATCTCTTGCTTTCCATGGCCACCGCTATTATCTTAGCTGACAACTGCATTATCTCATCTGAACCATGCCCATAGTGTACTGTCAGCAGGGTGTGCTATGTAGGTTAACAGCTAAAGTTTTCAGATAGACTGTGTTATGATCCGTTATTTCAATTCCACATAACACAGTTGACAGCAGCATTCTTTCTGATTCATCTGTGCAAGTTTCAACTTGCTTGGCTTATGGCTATTGCTGGGAGGGCTTCATTTGTTTCCATCTGCATACATGTTTTTTGATTTCTGTGTTATCTCAAAACTTTCATAATAGTCATAACATGTGCCTATAGTCCTAGCTACTTGGGAGGATCACTTGAGCCCAGGAGTTGAAAACTGTAGTGAGCTAGAGATTATGCTACTAGATTCTAGCCTGGGTGACAGAATGAGACCCTGTCTCTTAAAAAAAAAGTGTCCCAACTTGTCCAACTTTTTTTTTCTGCCAGTTCAATCTGTGTTACTAAGCAAATTTCAAAGTTGTATGTATTCAATAAGAGCTACTATTAAGTACATACTATTTTCTAGGCACTGTGTTAAGCATTTAACACTTTTATTTTTCACATTCTCTTAAGAGTTACCAATTTTTTTTTTTTTTTTTGAGACAGAGCCTCAAGCTGTCACCCTGGATAGAGGGCTGTGGCATCACAGCTCACAGCAACCTCCAATTCCTGTGCTCAAGCGATCCTCCCAAGTAGCTAAGGCCATCCATTCTTCTGAGTGGCAGTGATGGCATGGACTGTGGTCATGAGTCCCTCCACAATGCCTCTGCCTCCCAAGCAGCTGGGACTACAGGTGCCTGCCACAATGCCTGGCCATTTTTTTTTTTTTGGTTGCAGCCGTCATTGTTGTTTGGCGGGCCTGGGCTGGATTCGAATCTGCCAGCTCAGGTGTACGTGGCTGGTGCCTTAGCCTGTTCAGCCACAGGTGCTGAGCCAATTTTTTTTTTTTTTTTAACAAGGCAAGGTCTCACTCTCACCCAGGCTGCAGTGCAGTGGTATTATTATAGGTCACTGCAGCCTCTAACTCCCAGGCTCAAGCAATCCTCCTTCCTCAGACTCTTGAGTAACTGTGACTACAGGTGTGCACCACCATGCCCTGCTAATTTTTTGTATAGATGGTATCTGTGTTGTCCAGGCTGGTCTCAGACTCCTGGCTTCAAGCAAACATTCTGCCTTCGCCTCCCAAATTGCTGAGAATATAGACATGAGCTACCACACTCAAGCTACTCCCAAATTTTTGATAGCTTTATTGAGAAAAAATATACCAATATATAAAGTATATGATTCAATGGTTTTTATTATTTATTTATTTATTTTGAATTCAAGGAACTTTATTGATGTTACATGACAAGGTGGGGCTCCCTAGGCCCCCCCATTTTTTAGGGGATCTGGTGTGGAAACTGTTGAGTGGAGATTCTCAGTGAGGTGGGGGACTGAGTAAGCTGGGGCACCCCAGCAGCTAAGGGCCTTTCTCTTTCTCTCGTGCTCTGGGTCTGGTGGTCTGGGGGTTCTTACTCCTTAGAGGCCATGTGGGCCATAAGATCCACCAACCTGTTGCTATAGCCAAATTCATTATCATACCAGGCAATGAGTTTGACAAAGTGATCATTGAGGGCAATGCCAGCCCCAGCATCAAAGGTGGAAGAATGGGGGTCACTGTTGAAGTCAGGGAAGACAACCTGGTGCTCGGTATAACCCAGGATGCCCTTGAGGGGCCCCTCTGGTGCCTGCTTCACCACCTTCTTGATATCATCGTATTTGGCAGCCTTCTCCAGACAGCAGGTGAGATCCACGACTGACATGTTGGCAGTGGGGACACGGAAGGCCATGCCAGTAAGCTTCCCATTCAGCTCAGGGATAACCTTGCCCACAGCCTTGGCTGCACCAGTTGAGGCAGGGATGATGTTCTGGAGAGCCCCACGACCATCACGCCACAACTTCCCAGAGGGGCCATCCATTCTTCTGAGTGGCAGTGATGACATGGACTGTGGTCATGAGTCCCTCCACAATGCCGAAGTTGTCATGGATGACCTTAGCCAAGGGGGCTAAGCAGTTGGTGGTGCAGGAGGCATTGCTGACAATGCTGAGGCTGTTTTCATACTTCTTATGGTTCACACCCATCACAAACATGGGGGCATCAGCAGAAGGGGCAGAGATGATGACCCTTTTGGCATCCCCTGTAGGTGAGCCCCAGCCTTCTCCATGGTGGTGAAGATGCCAGTGGACTCCACAACATACTCAGCACCTGCCTCACCCCATTTGATTTTGGAGGGATCTCGCTCCTGGAAGATGGTTATGGGATTTCCATTGATGACAAGCTTCCCGTTCTCAGCCTTGACCGTGCCATAGAATTTGCCATGGGTGGAATCATACTGGAACATGTAGACCATGTAGTTGAGGTCAATGAAGGGGTCATTGATGGCAACAATATCTGCTTTGACAGAGTTAAAAGCAGCCCTGACGACCAGGTGCTCAATACGACCAAATCCGTTTATTCCGACCTTTGCTTTCACCATGGTGCCTCAGGGATGCGGCTGGCGCTGCACTAGAAGAAGCGGCAGTCTGACGAACAGGAGGACCAGAGAGCCTTCAATGGTTTTTAGTACAGAGTTGTACATCCATCATAATTTCATTATAGTTACATCACCCTGTAGAGGACTGGACACCATGCTTGCAAAGGACAGTTACTGATTCTTACCACATTAAAAGGAAACGCTGAGAACAGAATAGTCTCCTGGCAAGCCTAGAGACATTTCCTGATGTTACTTGGGCAATCCCCCAAGTTACTCAGTGTTCCGGAATGAGATAAGGTCGGTCACTCACTAGTAAGCATGTGTTAAACATTGATGCTTAGAAGTTCTTCATGAGGGTTGTGGGGAAAGAACGCTTGAGGAGAGCACGTGGCAATCCTTATGCAGGCAGCCCTCATATGGAATGACCTGAACTCTCCACACCTGTTGTGTATAACCTTAACAAATAGCTGTTGCAGAGGGGGCTCGGGGCTACCCTGCAACAAGGTTAGCCCGCCTCTCGCAAGCTTGTACTAGTAATCTGTGTCACGCCTGGCTCCTTCCTGTGGCAACCAAGACCGGGCCATAGGGGCCATGACAGTCCCTCTTCCCTCTAGCTCGTTTCATGTTATTATTCCTAGTATATTGCTATTTGGACAAAATTTCTATTATCTAGATGTCTCTCCAAACACAACTTTGAGAGATAAAATGTTATGAAGGGCTTTACATCTTTCTTTCATTATCAGAAGTAACAGTGAAATAATTTGAGTCAAGCACAATGGAGCAGCTTGACATCAAAATAATTTATGAAAAGGTAAAAACATAGTGTTGAGGACTTCTGCTTCTGACCAAGATGAAATAAAAGGAAGGAACCAGACTTACTTTTCCTCGAGAAATAACAAAGACAAGATAAATGAAATGTTTTTCTTTCTTTTCTTTTTGGCTGGGGCTGGGTTTGAACCCACCACCTCCGGCATATGGGGCCGGTACCCTACTCCTTTGAGTCACAGTTGCCGCCTGGGGGGCTGGGATTTTTGAACCCACCACCTCCAGTATATGGGGCTGGCACCCTCCTCCTTTGAGCCACAGGCGCTGCCCTAAACAACGTTTTTCAAATATTGTACATCAGCCATAAAGGATCAATGAAGGAGGGGAAACAAATGAGGAAAAAATTAAAATTGCTCTACCTTACTGAGTAGACAGAGTTACCAGGTCATAACATATGGAAGGACAACCTAGGCAGATCCTTAACAGTATCACTGAGTTGAGAAGATGGGGTTGGGAGTATTAACAGGCGAAAATTAACACATTTCAGTCATACTGATAAAAAAAGTTAGGAAAGATACAAATTACCAATATTGGGAATGACAGGGGTAGTATCACTATAGAATCTACACATATTAAAAGAATAATTAGGAAATATTATTAACAACCTAAGCCAATAGATTTGGCAAGTTAGATGAACAGGACAAATTCCTTGAGTCACAAACTATCAAAACTTACTCAGGAAGAAACAGGAAACTTGAATAGCACTGTGTACATCAAATATATTGACTTTGTAATTAAAATGTTTTCCATACAGGGCGGCACCTGTGGCTCAAAGGAGTAGGAAGCTGGTCCCATATGCCAGAGGTGGCGGATTCAAACCCAGCCCTGGCCAAAAACTGCAACAACAACAACAAAAAATGTTTTCCAGGCTTGGCGCCTGTGGCTCAACGGGCTAAGGCGCCAGCCATGTACACCTGAGCTGGCGGGTTCGAATCCAGCCCAGGCCCACCAAACAACAATGATGGCTGCAACCAAAAAATGGCCAGGCGTTGTGGTGGGCGCCTGTAGTTCCAGCTACTTGGGAGGCAGAGGCAAAAGACTAGCTTGAGCCCAGGAATTAGAGGTTGCCATGAGCTGTGATGCCACAGCACTCTATCCAGGGTGACAGCTTGAGGCTCTGTCTCAAAAAAAAAAAAAAAAAGTTTTCCATATAGAAATTTCCAGGTCTAAATGGTGTCACAGGTAAATGCTACCCAATATTTAAGGAAGAAATTAAGATCAAAGCTATACAAACACATCAGAAAATTGAAAAGATGTGAATATGTCCCAATTCATTTTTTTTTTTTTTTGAGACAGAGTCTATGTCACCCTTGGTAGAGTACTGTGGTGTCCCAGCTCACAGCACCTCCAATTCTTGGGCTTACTTCTTTTGCCTCAGCTTCCCAAGTAGCTGGTACTACAGGCACCCTTCACAATGCCCGGCTGTTTTTTGTTGTAGATGTCATTGTTGTTTAGCTGGCTTGGGCCAGGTTTGAACCTGCCAACTTTGGTGCATGTGGCTAGCACTGTAATCATTGTGCTATGGGCGCTGAGCCCCAATTCATTCTTTGAGGCTAACATGACTCTGACACCAAAATCAGAATACTACAGACCAGTTTTCCTCATGAATACATAGATACAAATATTCTAAAGAAAATTTTAGCAAGTCAAATCCAACAGTATCAGGAGTGCCAAAAAAAAAAAAATGTATACATATTTTAGGTCATCTTGTTGGAAGGAAAATTGATCCTTCCCCAAAAGTGTCTAATTGTAGGTAAAATACATGTCCACAGCATGTGTAGGTATACTCGACAGTAACAGTATCTTTAATTCAATTTTGACAAGTAATACATAAGATAACATCTCTTTAGGCACCCTCTATATAGCTGAACAGGTACTAAATCACAATAAACTGGGGTTTAATTCTAGGAATCCAAGCTTGATGTAACATTCAAAAATTTATCAATGTAATTTACCAGATTAACTAAGAAAGTCCTAAGATCATCTTAACAGATGCAGAAAAAGCATTTGACAAAATCCAACATCCAATCTTAATAAAAAACTTTCAGCTAACTAGAAATAGAGGAGAACTTTCTCAATTTAATACAGGACACTTACAGAAAACTTATCACTAACATCATTCCTATGGTGGATGATGGAAGGTTTTCCTCTTAGAATTAAGAACAAGCCAAGAGGCTTGGTGCCTGTAGCATAGAGGTTACTA
>CAUYON010029752.1:0-16319 GCA_963573935.1 Arctocebus calabarensis
TCTGTGTTGTCCATGTCGGTCTCCAACTCCTGCCTCCAGTTATCCTCCCACCTCAGCCTCCCAAGGAGCTGAGTCTTATCGGCGTGAGCCACTGCACTCAGCTCATGTTCAATTTATTGAATTAATGCCAAAACAGATTTAGAAAGGGAATTTTTCCAAATATAAGCTTAGGTAGTCATGGTGATGGTTTGTAAGTGTTCGTTTCCCCCTAATTTCAAACTACTGCAGGTAGTAGTTATATAGTCTAATATGGGCTATTTTTTTTTTTAATTGAATCATAGCTGTGCACATTAGTTCAACCATGGGGTACAGTGTGGGGGCTTCACATGCAATCTGAGATATTTTATCAACCTGATTGACATACTGTTCTTGATATTTTCTCGTTTACTATATGAAAACATTTTTGATCCTTATTTAGAACTTTTCTCCTGACCCTTCAAATATGTACCACACATGTGATCTCACCCTTTGTCCCATCTCCCCCCACCCTCTCCCTCCCCTTCCCTCCCTCTCCCCTTTCCCCGTCTTCCTGTGCAATAAGTGGGTTGTAGCCTTCACTTGAACGATAAAGAATTTGTCTCATATTAGGGGTGTATACATTGGATACTTTTTCTTCCATTCTGGAGTTACTTTGCTAAGGAGAACATGTTCCAGCTCCATCCATGTAAAAATGAAAGAGGAAAAGTTGGTAGTTTGCTTTGAAGTGAGAAATGAGCTAAGTGACAAAACAGGACGTGAGAAGGTAAATAAAAACAGAGCATTCTCTGCAATAGTATTTGCAAAAGACACCTCCATTTACCACACTCATTGCCGTCACTAAAGTATTCCTGGGATCTGGTGTTTTCACTGATCGCCCTCTGGCCAAATAGCTACCTGAGAGCAGTTGAAATTGTGAAATTGAAATGAATGAATACTCAGATATTAGTTAATTTTTTGAGAATTTTATGGTTGTAGATGCAGCTGATAGGAAAGTAATCAAATTTTCTGATAATCACCAAGAGCAGTTATCTCTGTGGTTCAGGACAATACTGCTGATATGTCTGTTTCACGGCTCTTTGGTTCATGATTAAAATAACATTGAGGGTGTGTTTGAGTCCTATTTGTGCAAGTGACTGCTGTTTAGGATTTTGTGGAATTTAAAGTGACATCTGGACCATAGAAGGATGAGTTTTCTACTGTGCCCTTGGAGAGGAAATAAAGACATTCTATTATAATTATAGAATCTCTGTAAGGTGACAGCCCAAAGCACAGTAACAAATTGGTCAACATCTAGAGGTGGTCAATATAAGAAACTATGCCCACTGTACTGATATGTACATGTGGTACAGGTACAGTCTATGAAAATTAGGTCAAATTAAGGAGGTGGTCAGCTATGGAGGTTCTACTAGACTTCAGAGATATTGCTGATTCGACCAAACCACTACAATAACTGAATATAGCAAAAAACAAGTCACATGAAGTTTTTTGTTTCCCGGGGCATATGAAAAGTATGTGTAATATCATCATGTGCACAAAACAATGTACATACTATAATTTAAAATACTGTATTGTTAGGCCAGGCACGGTGGCTTATGCCTGTAAACCTGGCACTCTGGGAGGCCGAGGCGGGTGGATTGCCCCGAGCTCACAGGTTCGGGACCAGCCTGAGCCAGAGCAACACTCCACCTCTAAAAGTAGCAAGGCCTTGTGGAGGTGCCTGTAGTCCCAGTTACTTGGGAGGCTGAGGCAAAAGAATCGCTTGAGCCCAAGAGTTTGAGGTTGATGTGAGCTATGTGAGATATGACGCCATAGCACTCTGCTGAAGGTGACAAAGTGAGACTCTGTCTCAGCAAAAATAAATAAATAAAAAAAACTTTGCTACAAAATGTGGCTGATAATCTGACCCTTCAGTAAATTGCAGTATTTTTGCTGGTGTGCTGGTGAAGAGTTTTGTCTCAATGTTGATGGTTGGTGAGTATTAATAATTAGGCTGGTGGTTGCTGAAATTTGGAGTGGCTATCACAATTCCTTAAAACAAAAAACAATGAAGTTTGCTGCTTGAATGGACTCCTCCTTTCACAAAAATAGAACATCTTTCACAATTAAAGTCAATCTTCTCTAAGTCTCCTATTGCTTTAGTAACAAAGTTTATATAATATTCTAATTCCTTTGTTGTCATTTCAAGGATGTTCACAACATCTTCACCAGGAGTAGATTCCATCTCAAGCAATTGCTTTTGTTTTTTTTTTGGTTTATCTACATGAAGCAACTCCTGTTAAAGTCTTATCATGACATCACAATTCAGTTACATCTTCAGGCTCCGCTTCTAATTCTAATTCTCTTGCTATTTCTATCTGTTAATTCCTCTATTGAAAATTTGAACCCCTCAAAGTCCTTTATGAAGCTTGGAAGCAACTTCTTCCAAACACCTGTTGGTATTTTAACCCACGCCCATAAGTCGTGAATGTTCTTAATGGCCTTTTGAATGGTGAATCCTTTCCACATGGTTTTCCATTTACTTTGCCTTGATCCATCAGAGAAATCACTATAACAGCTATAGTATTGTGAAATGTATTTCTTAAATAATAAGACTTGAAAGTTAAAATTATTCCTTAATCCTTGGGCTTCAAAATGAACGTTATATTAACAGGCATGGAAACAACATTCATATCCTTGTACATCTGCATCCGAGTTCTTGAGTGGCTGGGTACATTGTCAATAAGGAGTAAATATTTTGAAAGGAATCTGTTTTTCTGAGCAAAATTCCTCAAATGCGGGCTTAAAATAGTAAACCAGATTGTAAATAGATGTGCTATTATCCAGGGTGTGTTGTTCTACTGATAGAGTACAGGCAGAGCGGATTTAGCATAATTCTTAAGGGCCCCTAGGAGTTTTAGAGTGATAAATGAACACTGGCCTCAACTTAAAGCTTCCAGCTGCATTAGATCCCATAAGAGTCAGACTGCCTTTGAAGCTTTGAAGCCAGGTGTTAACTTTTTTTTTTCTGTAGAGACAGAGTCTCACTTTATCGCCCTCGGTAGAGTGCCGTATCATCACACAGCTCACAGCAACCTCCAACTCCTGGCCTTAGGCGATTCTCTTGCCTCAGCCTCCTGAGTAGCTGGGACTACAGGCGCCCACCACAACGCCCAGCTATTTTTCTGTTTTTGCAGTTCGCTGAAGCCAGGTTTGAACCTGCCACCTTTGGTATATGGGGCCGGCGCCCTACTTGATGAGCCACAGGTGCTGCCCCCAGGCGTTAACTTCTTATCTGGGAAAGTCTTAGGTGGCTTCTTCTTCAATAGCTGCTTCATCTACACTGAAAATCTGTCATATGCACCTACATGAAAGATCTTAGCTAGATCTGGATAACTGGCTGCAGTTTCTACATCACGTCTTGCTGCTTCACTTTGCACTTTTACATTATGTTGATAACTTTGGTCCTTAAACCTCAGGAAACAACTTCTGCAGCTTCCTCACCTCTCTGACTTCATGGAATCGAAGAGAATTAGCTCCTTGCTGTGGATTGGACTTTTAGCTGGAGGGAATTGTTTGGACGTCTTGATCTTCTATCCAGGTCACTAGAACTTTCACCGTGTCATCAGTAAGACTATTTTACTTTCTTCTCATTCATGTGTTCATTGAAGTAGCACTTTTGATTTACTTCAAACACTTTTCTTTTGCCTGTGTAATCTGGGTAATTGTTTGGTGTGAAAGGCCCAGCTTTTACCTTGGCATTTCACATGCCTTTCTCAACAAGCTTAATTATTTCTAGGTTTTGATTTAAATAAGACATGTGCCTAAATCTTTTTACCTACACATAGAGACCTTTATAGGGTTATTAATTGGCTTAATTGCAATATTTATATGTATCCAGGAATAGGGAAGCCTGAGGAGAGGGAGAGAAATAGGGAAACAGCTGGTCAGTGGTTCACTCAGAACACTCACAACATTATTGATTAAGTTCACCATCGTACATAGGCATGGCTTGTGGCATTCTACAACAATTATAATAGTAATAGCAAAAATCACCGATCACAAGTCATCATGATAGATATAATAACAAAGTTTTAATATTGCTAGAATTATCCAATTGTGACACAGGGACACGAAGTGATCATACGCTTTTGGGAAGATGGCACCGATAGACTTGTTTAAGGCAGGGTTGCCACAAACCTTTATTAAAAAAAAAAAAAAGCAATATCTGTGAGGTGCAATAAAGTGACATGCAATAAAATGAGGTGTGCCTGTGTTCAAACCAATCTGTGCTCCTATCTTTCCCTCTTCTAGAGCACTTGTTTACTACGCAATGGTAACCAGAGGAGTGAGGCAGGGAATCGTCAGCCCTGTGTCATGGTCTATGTCAAGACTGCACACGATTCCTTATCAGTCTGTTGTGGGGCTGGGCATCTGGGGGGTCAGAGAAGGAAAACACATCTTTAGGGTTATGAGTAATAGGTGAATTTGGGCTATATTTCCCCTTCCAGTATTTATTTTTGCACCCCCATTCCATCAGGTTCCCTTGCAGAACAGATAATCTGAGTGTGCTTCTTGGAAGATGTTTCCCAGACAGCTAATGACCACATGACCTGACTAACCTTCTTAATGGCAGCCTCAGTGAAAAACTTAGAGACCAAACAACCCACTCATGTCTTCAAGGCAAGGCTGGGGAAGATGTTGATAGAGATCAACCCTGGACTCTACTTCTTGCTGTCATTGCTGCTACTTCTGACGTGGTTGCTTCATTGACAGGTCCATTTCCAGGGAAATTTAGAAGTTCTGTTTTAATCCCATCACCTATAATGTACAACTACATGTGTGTATATGAAGACATCCAATCAAATTCCAAGCACCAGAAGGAATGTTATATTTTAAAATATTTTTGACCTAGGCACATACCTCAGTAAGTTCTCCATTTTCTAGAACTACCGAAGATATATCTATGAATGTAATTTATTTATCTTTTTAAAATTTAACATTTAATAATTGAAGTAAAATTTTCAAATGTGCAATGCATAGATCTTAAGTGTACAATTCAACAACTTATATAAATGTATGCATTTGCATAACTAACAGCGTAATAAAAATATGGAACATTTCCATTAAGCTAGGAAGTCCCATGTAACCCCTTCCAATCTCTTTCCCATCATCAACAACTCTATTTGTAGTTACTTTTGGAGAGATGGGGGTCTTGTTACATTGCTCAGGATTGTTTATCTGCTATTGAGTTGTGTGAGTTCTTCATAAATATTGGATATTAATCCCTCATCAGATGAAGGGACTGCAGATATTTTCTCTCAATCTATAAGTTGCCTGTTCATTTTGTTTCCTTTGGTGTGTGGAAGCTTTTTTTTTGATGTAGTCCCATTTATTTACTCGTGTTTGCTTTTGTAGCCTGAGTACGGGAATGATGTCCAAAAAATCATCATCAAGGCCTATTTCCAAGGGCTTTTCTTAGGATACATAATTTAATATTTTTACCAAATTGGGAAATATTTCAGGCATTACTTCTTCAATTTTTTTCTACTCCATTCACTTTATAATTTTTTTCCTTTGAGACTCCAGTTATGTAAAAATGCTAGCCTGATTAATACAAACTTGTGGCTTGCTAAGGATTTATTAATTTATATTCAAAATCTTGTCTCTGTTTGCTATAGATTGGATAATTTTTATTGTTCTGCCTTCAGGTTTACTACCCTTTTATTTTATAAATTTCAATCAGCTTTTCAGTCTATGGGGGAATATTTTTCTTTTGAATTATTGTTTGTTTTGGTTCCAAAATTTCCATTTGGTTCTTTTTCAGTTTCTTTTTTTTTTCCCCCTAGATTCTTCATCTGTTATTCATTATGACCATCTTTTCTTTTATGTCTTTGGTTATATTTATAATATTAGCGTATATTCCTTTTCTGCTAAATTATAACATCTGGTTCATCTCAGCATAGAAGTTTCTTTTTCTTTTCAAATATGGGTTTATGTTTTTATGTTTCTTTAAATATTTAGTAATTTTTTATTGTATGCTGGATAGTATAATTGGTATAATTTGAAGAGTCTGGATGATTCCTCTTTCCTTAAACGGATCATATAGCGTTCTGTGAGATCCTTTTGGTCCTGTCCACCTATGTTTTTGTTAAGGAAGGGTTAGTTGTTAGTTCTGTTTTGAACGTAGTCCTCTGCCGAGGCTCTCATTTCAGTCATGATCCTTAGTCCTAAATTTTGGTCTTCTGGGGTTTTATATAAATGCTAAATATGTTTTTCACTTAGGCTTGACCAGAATTTAAAGTTTTTCACACAGTGTGACCCCTGATGTAATTCTTCTCAAACACTTAGGAAAATGTCCCTGTTCGGGTTCACAAAGTCTCTCCCTGTGAATGTGTGTCCCAGCAATCACCAGGCCTCTACAGAGAATCTCCATCTAGACTTCTGGGCTTTTCCCTCTGTGTAACTCTGTTCCCTCCATCTTCTGTCAACGCATGGAGTTCCAGCGTCTGTCTTCTCCCCTCAGCTAGATTTCTGCTACTCTTGGGCTCTCGTTCTCATTATTAGCAGGTAGGGAATGCAGGCAGCAAGCCAGGACGATCATGAGACTCATCTGTGTGCTTTCATTTTTCTAAGGATCACAGTCCTGCTCTGCTTGTGGCTCAATGCTTAGAAACAGTTATTTCCTTCTGGCTAGGTTTCTAGCTGTTTTTCAGCAGAAAGGCAAGTCCACTACCAGTTGTCATGTCATTGAAGGAAGAAGAAGCCCCATCCTGCTTTTCAAATAGATACACTGTCATAATCTAGTTTTTATGTATATTATGTAAATTCTGTGTTTATATTTGTACAGGAAAACATTTTTTGAGACAGAGCCTCAAGCTGTCACCCTGGATAGAGTGCTGTAGCATCACACTCACAGCAACCTCCAATTCCTGGGCTCAAGCGAGTCTCCTGCCTCCACCTCCCAAATAGCTGGGACTACAGGTGCCTGCCACACTGCCCAGCCATTTTTTGGTTGCAGCCGTCATTGTTGTTTGGCGGGCCCGGGCTGGATTCAAACCTGCCAGCTCAGGTGTAGGTGGCTGGCGCCTTAGCTTAGCCTGTTGAGCCACAGGCGCCAAGCCAGGAAAACATTTTTTTCTATTAGTTAGTCTTCCACAGACTCTGAAAAGTTTAGTTTATTGGTTAGAGAACAGTGGCCAAAAGGTACAATATTAGATTCTATGACTGCATCCAAAAGAAAGAGAAAGCACTTGTTTAATTAGACATGAATCTAAGGTCTAATGTGGCAGAAGGATATCCCAATATAAATTATTAATAAATTTCCTTTCATAAAGAATTAGGTAAAAAATAAACCAGGGGCAGGAGAGGCAGGGAGAATGTCATGTTATCATATTTTAGCTAGCTGTAATAAAAAAGTTTTTCTTTATTCTCCTGATATGGACAAAGGGCCAAATAACTGAGGCACTGAATAAAATGACAGCTTTTCCCAGACATATCTTCGCATTTTCCTACTAAAGTGAAGACATTCAGAAGCAAATTCTATTGCTTTCCAAAGTGTGGCCGATATTTCTTTAATGTTAGACAGCAGAACAAAACAAAATGAAAAAGACTCACCTGTTTTCAGGTATGCCAACTAAGATGAACTGGTGACTTCTTTGGAATGGTTGTTGAATTTTATTTGAAATGCCACCATTTGTGTGGCCTTTAAAAAGGCTTATATTCTTTATAGTACATTTTCACAGCTCAATTACCAGATCAATTATACTTTTCTCTTTTTGTTCATTCTTTTTTATTGCTACCCGGGACAAGAAAAAAAAAATCTCATTTGTGGAAGGCTTTCAGCATTCCTGATTAGAATGCTCTTCAGCAAGTTCACTTGCCAATGACATACTATAAAACTACCAGCTTTTCAGATTAGAATCTTCATGGCAATGGAAACATTTCCTATGTATGAAAATACACAAATGTGAGCTGACTTGCTGAGTGAGTAAGGAGTCCTCCCTCACGAGTGAGTCTTAGATCTAGTGTCTCTTTTTTAAGATTTTCATAGATGTGGAGAATGGAGCATATTCTTGTGCGCTATGGAAAAGCAACTGAAAGTCAAAAAATAACAATTCAAAATCAGAGTTTCAATATGGTTAATCACATCTAATTTGTTCTCAATAAGACTTTCCCTAAAATATACATATGTATGTGTGTGCATGTATATATCCAATTCAGTGATCATGGGCAGATCTAACACGAGTGGATTGAGAGCTCAGAAACCATACAATTGAGAACAGGTGCAATGAAACTGCACAGAGAGGAAAATATCCATCCAGGGCTAGAGAGAGGGCCCTACCAAACTAATATTGAGGTTGCGATTTTTAATGATGTGATGAAAAAAGAAAGAATAAATCCATGTTGCGAAGAATGTTTAGAATGTTACATTTATATTATTAGAGACACTGGGTATTGTCTGAGAAACCATTTCTGTTTCAAGGTGTGCCTGGTATTTGTCAACCTGTTCATATCCTTTTCTTGAAGCATAGACTGCTTGATTCCTTGTAAGGTTAGTTCTATTCTTGTAAGGTTAGTCTTTGGATGATACTCATGTATCAGTGTCCCATCCCTAAAAGTGGCAACGGTCAGATAGGTTTCCAGATCTTGGGGGTGGTTTGATGGGCTGGCCATGGGAAGAAGAATATCCAAGGTGATATGGAGTAAGGAGAGCCACCCGAAAAGACAATTTTACTATTTTTTCTAAGGCTGGCTCTGAATATTCTAGTTGATTTCACTATAGCAATTGACCACAGGCAATCAAACAACCAGGCAAAAATTAAGCCCCATAGTCTATATGCACAGTCTCACACAATGCCCTGGACAATAAGATAAATCCCTTATTTTCCAACAGTTAATCATCACAGGAGATCTTTCCCAGACCAGCACTCCCTCATTGTCCCCCCACCCACCCGACCCCTGTGTTTATTTATGACGCACCTGTCAGAACTGCTGACGGCTGCAGTGCTACGGTGCCCCAAGCTCTGCTTCAGGGCTCACTATGTCACTTTGGATTTCCACTTTGGCTTTCGTCATAGCCTTGAAAACATAGAAGGCAAACTCATGAAGGAAGAAGAGAATTTTAAGATAGTAGACTGAAAAATCACAACAAATTATTATAGCAGAAATCAAGGAATTTAGGTCCCTTTGCCAGATAAATATTTTGAGCAGCCTTACACGGGGAAATTAGAGGTGAATTTTCTGATTGTCTAGCCTACGTCTAAATTTTACGTTAACTATTTATTTCTAACTATTTAATCTTATAATCCTATGGGAACGAAATACTTTTGGGATTCCAGATATATCATATTCTCTCTCATTTTGTTCTTTTTCATGTTTCGTTTCCCATAGCTTCCCCCAGCCATTGCCCCCTCTCTGCTCCTTCCTACCTTACCCGTCGATCACCTCAATACTTAGAATCAAGTTATAGTTGTCCTTGCCACTACAGTGTTTCCCAGGAACTCCCAAGACTGCATGAGGAATCCCTCATAGATCCCTCTTGTATTCTTGCACCAGAGCACGCGTCCCTTAGGATATTGCTGCCTTTTTACTTGCCCAAGTCTCCAATGAGACTAGAAACATTTTTTGTGGCTGTTTCTGTGTTTAGATTGCCATAAGATTGCATCTTCCCAGCACCATATTTGCAACATATCGGGACTCAAAAACAGTTGAACCACGTTTGCCATGTTTGCCATTGGACATCTAGAACTACATTTCTTTCTTACCTTTGTTTTCTGTGTCCGCGTTAGAAGTGAAGGAGCAGCATTTATAAAATTTTGCTGCAATTTCAGTTATAACCTTGTTACAACTTTTTATTACAACTTTTATAAATTTTGCTGCAATTTCAGTTATAACCTTGTTATAACTTTTGTGATTTTTTTCCTCAAGGGGATTAAGAAATTAAAGCAAGTCAACAGAACCAGTACATTATCATAGGAATGGTGGGTTGGGGTCTGAGAAGCTCAGATCGAGGCGATGGCTCAACTACTGTTGTCATCTTTCAATGAATGTAGCAAACACAAGTCCTTCGGAGGGTCATTATCCAAAAGGCTTCAATCTGGTGGAAAGGGTGGCGTTAGGAGTCTCTGAAGAATGTGGTTTCCTAATCATTGTTCTAGGGTTTTTTATTAGGTAGAAATAGATCTCAAGGAAGTAGTTAGTTCTATTTGCTGAGAGAGAAGAACAAAGCAAAAACAAAGCAGGGACCAGGTCTCTAGGCAAATGTGCTGAGTTATGGCAGGAAAATTGGAACACAACCCAAAGACTGATACAGAAACTCCTTTCAGTGGCTTAGGTCCCCAGGGTGAGGGCTGGGGGTAGAAGGTATTACCTTTTTGGCATGTGGACATCCAGAGGCTCGCCTGGGTACATCAGACACTATTCAAAAAACAGTAGTCAACTGCTAGTTTCCATAGGTATACCTAAGACAGGAGGAATAGGAGTTTATCTTGTAATGGTTATTATGATAAAGCCTTTGGCAAAACCTTTTTTTCTCATAAGCTCTAAGATTACACCCAAATGGAATTCAAATTCACATTATTTTCAGAGTGATCTGTTAACAAGATGTACACCAAAGGAAGTGAGGACAGTTTCTGAATAGCACAGAGTATTAAACAGAAATGAGATCATTTTCTTAGCCATCTAAAATCAGGCCAGTTTTAAACCATCAACTCTTGGGTTGTCCATGATCCAATAGGCTCTATAGATAAAAACTGCACACGAAAATTGCTGTAAAAACCTTCACCAAGATGATTAGACCAAGTTCATAAAATTGTTGAGCTTGTTTGGTTTACAGATTTCTTTTAAAAATCATGACAGAAGAGATAAACTCTTTCTACAATGTCAATATTTTGACCATTGCATCCTTATGTTACTGGGTAGTGATCGGTGTCTATCTCTGACCAACTTTGAATTTTCAGATCATGCGTGACCCACGTTCAGCGGGTGGAATATAGACCTACAGCTCTCCTGCCAAGCCTGTTTTCCCTTTCTTAGACTAGTAGCTAGATTTCAGCTATCTGTGAGTCACCTGGCAGTGCTCTAAGCCATGCGTGGATTTGCCTTAACTTAGTGCTTTGGTCTCAAGACAGGAAATGGCATCTATTGTATTATAAACAAATGACATGACCAACATCTGCAAATTCTCATTGATGTGGGTGAAAATGGGGTCACTGTCAACCCCTGGGAACCACCATCCCATTATGAATATATTCAAAGATACTTTTCTCCTGCAGCTTATGTGAATAAGTGTGGAAATACAGATTTTTTCATTATCTGGTTTTCTGAGCTAATTTTCCTCACAGGAAATGATATCTTCGGAATGGTTATAATGTAAAATATGTGGATTTTGACAATAGATTTTTATTTTATTATTACTATTATTATTATTTTTTTTTGAGACATAGCCTCAAGCTATCACCCTGGATAGAGTGCTGTGTCAACACAGCTCACAGCAACCTCCAATTCCTGGGCTCAAGCGAGTCTTTTGCCTCCACCTCCCAAGTACCTGGGACTACAGGTGCCCGCCACCATGGCTGGCCATTTTTTTGGTTGCAGCCGCCATTGTTGTTTGGCGGCCCGGGCTGGATTCGAACCCGCCAGCTCAGGTGTACGTGGTTGGCGCTTTAGCCTGTTGAGCCACAGGCGCCGAACCTTGACAATAGATTTTAATAAGCAACACTCTGCTTTTCTCGTATGAAAGACTTAGGGAAAGGCGTATTATCTCCAGTCCAACCCGTTTCCTATTCCTTTGTCCCTTTCTTGTTTCTGCCCTTTTCTCTTATGCACATTGTTTCTCCTTCCAGAAATATATTTCTAGTTCATATTCTTTCTCTTAAAAATTCTACTCAATATTCATTTCTGTTAGTACGGATAGTCTATTCTAGGAAGAGCATATTTGTCAGTATAAATGATCTTGCCAATCTTTCTATTTAGTTTAAGAGTCTTCTAGGCCTTGAGTATATATTATATAATGACCTTTGGGGCAAAATTAGTTTGTTGGAAAATTGCACAAATAATGTACAAATCAGCAGAGAACATTCTAAGTGTGAAGAGAAAATCTGATTTAAGGATTGAAATAAATGACGACGTTAATGTAAAAGTCTATTTTTTTTCAGCCAAAACAATTACCTTCATTAACAAATACTTATTGAGTTGACATAGTGGGTTTGAAAATAATGACAACAATAAAAAAGCTTTTATTTAGTTTCAAATCAATGATATTCATTTAATTGGTTCTAAACTCATTATTTCCAAATTCAATACTTAAAAAAAATTAACTTCATAATTTTTAAGTCATAAATAAATCTTTTGTGTTTTTAAGCAATAAATAAAGCTCCTGTGCTTTGGTAGGTCATGCCTCTTAATTTGCAAATGATCCATTTTCTGCCTTTTGATTATAGCTTATATCCAGGTTAAATTACGCTGAGGCTTCGCATTGCAATGAAAGCTCCCTTTAGAGACAGAGACTTTTAACTTTTATTTTCCCTTTTTCAAATTGTATTTTAATGCAATAAAAACCCCAATATAAGGAAAGTTTGATCCCTTGAGAATTTTGTTCAAGTGGTTTACCTGAATTTATTTATACATTTTCTTAAAGCTGTGGTAAGAATAATTCTTGAACTAAAAGCGTGGCGCATATATGCAAAGGAATAAATGAAAGCCAAATGTCTGGGAACTAAAAACAGTTGGATTTGTGATTTTCATAAATTAAATACAGATAAAAAATCAAACACATTCATTTTCATCTGGCTTTTTGTTTTGTGAATAAATAGGCATTACAGAAATGTTTAGATGGTTACTATTTGTGAGATCTATAATTGTTTTGAACTACCATCCAGTGTCCCTGGGACTCCAACTCTAAAGGAAATTACTTCTTATCTTTATCAAGAAGGGTGTTGAATGATTAAAAATCTCTAAACCTCTTTTCTTTTCTTTTTTTTTTTTTAAATTAAATCATAGCTGTGTACATTAATGTAATCATGGGGTCCAAAGTGCCGGTTTTATATATGATTTAAAATGTTTTCATCAAACTGGTTAATATAACCTTCATGGCATTTTCTTCATTATTGTGTTAAGGCATTTATATTCTACACCTAGTAAATTTCACATGTACCCTTGTAAGATGTACAGTAGGTGTGGTCCCAACAATTACTCTCCCTCCACACTTCCTCCCCACTCCTTGCCCCTCCCTTTCCCATTTCCCCTTCTTGGGCTATAATTGGGTTATAGGTTTTGTAAGAAAGCTATAAATTGATTTCATTTTTTTTTTTTTTTTTTGGAGACAGAGCCTCAAATATCACCCTGGATAGAGTGCCATGATGTCACAGCTCAGAGCAACCTCCAATTCCTGGGCTCCAGCGAGGCTCCTGCCTCTGCCTCCCAAGTAGCTGGGACTACAGGCACCCACCACAACGCCCAGCCATTTTTTGGTTGCAGCCGTCATTGCTGTTTGGTGGGCCCAGGCTGGATTCGAACCGCCAGCTCCGGTGTATGTGGCTGGTGCCTAGCCCATTGAGCCCCAGGCGCCAAGCCCATCTTTTTGTTTTTGGGACAGAGCCTCAAGCTGTCACCCTGGGTAGAGTGCTGTGGCATCACAGCTCACAGCAACCTCCAACTCCGGGGCTCAAGCGATTCTCCTGCCTCAGCCTCCCAAGTAGCTGGGACTGCAGTCACCCGCCACAATGCCTGGCTATTCTTTGGTTGCAGCCCTCATTGTTGTTTGGCGGGCCTGGGCTGGATTCAAACCCACCAGCTCAGGTGTATGTGGCTGGCGCTTTATCCGCTTGAGCCACAGGCGCTGAGCCAGCATCATCTTTTAGTGTTTTTTTTCCTGAACTACCTCCTACCTGTTCTTCTGTGGCTTGAATAGCAAGTAACTGAGTAAACTCTAAAGCAAACTGTTACAATTTAGAATTAGAACCAAATCTTTAAATTTCAGTAATCTCCTGGAGTAGAGAATAACCTTTCAATACCTGGCTCTGACTCAAGGCAGGGATGCTGCCTCTACAGACAAATGTGTGTGTAAATAAAGCCACTCTGGAAGCCCTCTGGCAGTTGAAGAGGAACTGGATTTCTTGGCTGGAAGTGGGGCAGCTGGCCCAGCAGGAAGGCAAGGTATTTTTTTGTGGGCTGAGCATGTGAGAGGCAGTGTCACCATTAGATTACAAAACAGAATCAGGAGGTGTTATGTAATGAATGGCCTGTGGGGTGTGTGTGCTGGGGTTCATGTGCAAGACACAGTCGTCTAGCATAAAGCCAATCTGAAACATGAAATATTTAAAAGATACCACAAGATCCAGAGCATGAGGGAGCTTAAGTGAAGCCATCAAATGGAGGGGTCTATACTGCAGTAGATCTTAGTCCCCATCTTCCTTATCTAGGTTTGTACTGTTTAGTTTGCTATTTGATTGTATTTTGGGGGGACAGAGTCTCACTTTGTCACCCTCAGTAGAGTGTCATGCATTATGCTCACAGCAACCTCAAACCCTTGGGCTCAAGTGATTCTCTTCCCTCAGCCTACCAAGTAGCTGGGACTATAGGCTCCTGTCACAAAGCCCAGCTATTTTTTAGAGATGGAGTCTCACTCTTGCTCAGACTGGTCTCAAACTCCTGAGCTCAGGCAATCCACCCACTGTGACCTCTCAAAGTTCTAGGATTACAGGCGTGGGCCACTGCACCCAGCCAAAATTATTGTGAGTTCTTGAAAATTTACAACTACAATTTTTGGCTCACACTTTTTCTTTTTTTACTTGAATTTCCTTAAAATGTTTCTTTGCTGTTATCTTACTTGCTATAATTCTGTCAAGGAGTTTGATGGCACATCATTTTCTTTTCCTGTATGTAGGTCACTTGGATTTTTTATTTACTTGTAAACCCAAAGGATTGTGCACTTGACAATCTTGCTTTATTTCCCAGGCTAGAGAGCAGTTGCCATCATTCTATCTCTAGTTTGAGACTCAAACTCCTGGGCTGAAGGGATCCTCCTACCTTAGCCTCCTCAGTAGCTCATACACAGCTCATATACAGCTAAGTTTTCTATTATTTTTTTTCTTTAGAGACTAGGGTCTTACTGTGTTGCTCAAGCTGTTCATGTACTTCTAGCCTCAATAACTAATTCTTCTACCTTAATCTCCCAACATGCTAGGGGTACAGGTTGACTTGCTGTGCCCAGGACCCCAAAGGATTTTTCTTTAAATCACTGATGTTTCTTTCACTAGGCTATTTCTTGGAGGTAACTGTTAATATTCTCAAATATACAACAGGGCCTTCAAATATGCAGAATTAGGTGTTCCTTTATTTCTAGAAAGCTTTGTTCAACTTGTGATTTAAGTATTAGTTCTATTCCATCATTACCTTTTTCTTTCTTCTTAAGAGATTCTATATTTTTTCTCTATACCTCTTTATTTTGTTTTGGTTCTCTTAGCTCTTTCTTGTTCCCATTCTTTCTTTCTCTTTTCAACATCCTTTTCAGTCACATCAATTCTCCCTTGGGTAATTTGTAATTTACTCTTCTCCTCTGAGAGGATTTTTCCTTTCCTTTCTTTCTTTCTTTTTTTTTTGAAACAGAGTCTCACTATGTCACCCTTGGTAGAGTGCGGTGACATCACAGCTCACAGCAATCTCAAACTCTTGGGCTTAAGTGATTCTCTTGCCTCAGCCTCCCAAGTAGCTGGGAGTACAGGTGCCCACCACAACGCCCGGCTATTTTTGTTGTTATTGTTGTTGCAGTTTTCATTGTTATTTTAGCAGGCCTGGGCTGGGTTTGAACCCACCAGCCTCAGTGTGGGTGGTCAGCGCCCTACCCACTGAGCTACGAGCGCCACCCCTGTTTAATTATTTTTTATTTTTATTTTTTGGGACAGAGTCTTACTTGGTTGCCTAGGTTATATTACTGTGGTGCCAGCCCAGCTCATAGCAACTTCATCCTCTTGGGTTCAAGTGATCCTCTTACTTTAGCCTCCAGAGTAGATGGGACTATAGGTGCTGCCCATATCCCCTGCTAATTTTTTTATTTTTAGTAGAGACAAATTCTTGCTCTTGCTTAGGCTATTCTCAAACTCCTGAGCTCAAGAGCTCCTTCTGCCTCAGCTTCCAAGAGAGTTAGGATTACTGGCATGAACAAACCACTCTTGGGCCTTGCTTAATTATATTTAATTTGTGTTTCTCTTTCCTTTGGGATTCTTTTTTTTTTTTTTGTAGAGACAGAGTCTCACTTTATCGCCCTGGGTAGAGTGCCGTGGCGTCACACTGCTCACAGCAACCTCCAGCTCTTGGGCTTAAGTGATTCTCTTGCCTCAGCCTCCCGAGTAGCTGGGACTACA
>CAUYON010029753.1:0-11516 GCA_963573935.1 Arctocebus calabarensis
GGGGGTGGGGTCTTGGGGTCTTTGTGTGTGCCACACCTTTTGGGGGCAAAACACGATTGTAAGAGGGTCTTTTCCTAACAAATGCAACCAGTGTAACATGGTTTCTTGTACCCTCAATGAATCCCCAACAATAAAAAAAAAATAAAAAAAACAAGCGACCATAAAAAAAAAAAATAGAAGTAAGAAGGAAAATTTGAACATTACAGTTACGTTTAAAACTAGAAATTATTCTTAAGGCGACAATTAAAAATATTTTGAGTACTAAAATATATAACATTTAATTTTAAGGAGCTGGCTTACATTCAGTTATTTTATTTTTTGGCAAGGTTGCCATTCTTTAAGGTCAGAGAAATTCTTAAAACATGGTGTATCTGTATTTCAATAGATATTTAACAAAGTTCCACAAAATATTGCTAAAGGCAAGGTGAAAAGAATGAAACTAAAGATTAGAACACTGAGGAAGTTCAATGGCGATCCCAAAAGCACATGCCCTCTTAGAAGGAGACATTTAAAAAGATGTCTAATAGACAATTTTCATTAACCCTGTTCTAAGTATTCCAACATTTTAATTATATGTAATACGAGAGCATTGATGACAAGTTAATTAGCTGAAAAGACAGGAGGGATAATAAATGTAGTATATGATTCAAATATCCATCTAATTTATGATTTATATGCTAGCATTCATCTCATATGTGATTCTATAATAATATTAATGACAATAATAATTATAGTAATAACTGTTTATGTAAATATAACAAGTCACAGAGTAAAGAAATAAGAGTATTCAGTTAATAGGACCCGTTCTTCCACTACTTGGAGAATTTACCTGACCTTTCTTTACCCTAGCTCCTCCTTCATCTATAAAATATAAATTATAATAACTTCTAGTACAGGTTGGTTTTGTTATTTAAAAACGTAGTCTAAATGAAAAAACAAAATTTTTAGTATTACAAACTACATATTTTTCCTTTTGAGATGTAAAATAACCTGCTTAAAATAAAAACTATACTTTGTTAGAATGTGGAATATAAATCTTAGAAGCTATGCATGAGGGGAGAAAATGCAAAGATCTTCTCTAACTTTAGTATAATTCAACAATGAGCTTTGCCTGCCACAATAGATAACCTTGTCATCCCAAGGTTTGTTGATGAGCCAAAACATTTTTAGATTAAAGAAAGCATTGGCCTTATCCTAATCTGGTTATGCCATTCCTGGGGGGTTGAACTCAATGTTAGACATTAGATTTTAAGACGCAATAGGCAAATTATGATCAAGCAGTCAAAGCCAGATGATCAAAGTAATAGCAGAGATTTAAAAACCTAGTACTGTAAGGAATATGGAAACAATGAATTCCAACATGTACCCATGATAAGGTTTCTATCCTTATAGAGTTTGCAGACTGGTAGCATTTATAGATATTAGTCAAATAATTAATTATTATTGTGATTGGTATTACTAAGCAGAAATACACAATGGTATAAGACCATACTATAGAGGAACTTTTTTGGCTGTAATATCTAAGTCAACTTACCTGAGGAAAAGATATTTAACCCTTGTCTCACTATCTATTGAAATATGTATGTGTGATCTTCCATCACTTAACTCTTGTTATGCTATCAGGATTCACTAGACTCAATTTTAACTGAATAGTTTCTTTTATGACTTCTAACTACTTGTAAGAATTGATATTCCATGACATTTATTCTTTTATTCTTTATTAAAGGTCTAACAAAATGCAAAGATAAAATTTACTCATATACTTTAAATGGAATAAAGTCCATCCTATCTCATAATCACAATATGACTTCACTGAATCTTTTTATAAATCTAAAATACTTTTTATCTTGAAATAATGTTATCTCATCACTCTGAGAACTGTTTTTGGCAGTTATCATTGATTATTCTCAACATTGCTAAGAGTGTTTAAGTAATGAGAAATCAGAAAAATGATGGAATCACCAAAGAAGATGATGTAACGGTGAAATAAATTATCACTATTACATCATCCTTCAATTTTCATACTGAGTTGGCCAAAGTATTGCATCATTAACTTCTAAAATAAGATAGAAGGAGATTAGAGATGCAATTTTTCTCAACTGCTTTTAGCTTTCATTGAAAACAATTGAGAATGCAAAATTGTGCTTTCTCTTCACACTGGCAAAGAGAACAAAATTGACAGAGGATGATGATTCACAATTATTAGATGAATCAGAAGATGAATACAAAGTGACAAATTGCAGCACTCTAGACCAAAATGATGATGGTGAAATTGATGGTGTACGTGAAATCTCACACTCTAAGTCTTCAAATAACAATATTTTATATAAATTTTCTCAAATTCAAGATCAATGAGTGCACTATAATTTTTAAGGGCAAGAAGGAAATAAATATAGTATTTTATCCACTTAGTCATTTGTAGAGGAATGGACACCATGCTTGCAAAGGACAGTTACTGATTCTTACCACATTAAAAGGAAATGTTGAGAACCAAACAGTCTCCTGGCAAGCCTAGAGATGTTTTGTGACTTTGGGGCAATCCCCAAGTAACTCAGTGTTCTGGAATGAGATAAGATCAGTAATTCACTAGTAAGCATGTGTTAAACATTGATGCTTATTAGTTCATGAGGGTTGTGGGGAAAGAGCACATGGCAATCATACGCATGCTGCCCTCATACATAATTACCTTAACTCGCCACACTTGTTGTGTATAATCAATAGCCATTGTGGAGGGGGCTCTGTGCAATTCTACCCTTAAGGTTAGTCCACCTCCTGCAATCTTGTACTTCTAAACCATGTCATCCCTAGTTCCTTCCTGCGGTGATTGAGACCAGGGCCTTAGAGTCATGACATCTGGCGCAGAGGGCAGAATACCACAGGATAAAACAGGACAGTGGGGACACCTGCAAAAGGAGACAAAGGACACTCAGAAGTAAGTGAAGTCTTTAGTAAACAATGGGAGGAAGTCCCAAAGGGAAACTCTGCTCAGAGAAAGCAGGACCTTTGGCCATACTAGAAACAAAGAACCTCCACTCGGAATAAGTGGGGCCTTTGATAAATAATAAGCAAAGATATTTAGAGAAAATGAGTAACTTACTGTTTGGTGAGTCACGAGAACTAGAAACTGAGGAAGATGGGTATGTTTGAGCAGAATTTGAAAGTGAGGAGAATAGTGAGGTTCAATGGAAACCTAAACCTGAGGAGAATTGGGAACCACAAGCATATGAAGGTTTTTCTGGCCCTTCCTCGGGGGAGGAAGTATGTGATGCAAACATTAATAAGCAAGAAAATACCCCAATATCCATTATGGCAGCTCAGATTAAACAATTGGAAGATGGGTTGAATAGTCTCACAGTTAAAAATGCTAACATAGCCCTTGAACAAGTGTTTGTCCTGGCACACAGGTGGGCACAGGCCCGGTGCCACAAGCACCTTGTGTCAGATCCCACTGACCTTCAGCTGTCCTCCCCTCTCTCGCCCACAGGCGGCAGGCTTTATTAAAGGGGTGAAAGACAGGTGACTTTACTTTTGAAGATACTATAGGGCTTTTCCCAGTCACAGTTACTAATATACCTTCCAGTCCAGATTACCCTCAAGGGGCCCCCCCGCAGGCAAAAATATATGGGTCTGGAGATCTACCCTCTCACCATCAACTTAAACCCGTCCAATCCCTTTTACACACCACCCCAGGTAGTTCTGCTTTAGATTTACCAGGATGTGATAATTTCTTTTGCTTTCCAATATGGAAGTAAAGATATTAAAAACAGGAATATGGGGCAGCACCTGTGGTTCAGTGAGTAAGGCTGATATATACCACCCCATATACCAAGGGTGGTGGGTTTGAACCCGGCCCTTGCCAAACGGCAACAAAAAAATAGCCAGGTGGTGTGGCAGGCCTGTAATCCCAGCTACTTAGGAGGCTTAAACACTTAAGAGAAACACTTAAGCCCAAGAGCTAGAGGTTGCCATGAGCTGTGATGCCATGGCACTCCACCAAGCATGACAAAGTGAGACTCTGTCTCTTAAGAAAAAAAAAAAAAAAGAGAGAGAAAACTAGAATATGTGGTCCTATTCCCCTAGATACTGTTGGGTTATTGTTAGGAAAAAGTAGTTTAACATCTTATGGAGTGTTTGTCCACACAAGTGTTATTGATAGTGACTTCTTAGGGGAAATACAGATCATGATTTTGGTAAATCAACTAACTCAAATTTTAGCCGGACAAAAGATTGCTCAATTCATGCTCCTGCCTCACATTAAATTACAAAGTATTAGTAAAAAATGCACTGGTGGTCTCCACAATACAAACAGCATTTTTTGGCAAATATTCATTGATAAGAATAGGCCTCAATTAACACTTACTTTGAAGGATAAATCTTTTACTGGCCTGTTAGATACTGGCGCAGATGTTTCAGTCATGGCTTTAAACCTGTGGCCCAAGAAGTGGCCGATAGTCGGTTACTTTTACAGGCATAGAAACTTTAAATTCAGTCTTTCAAAGTACATTACCTTTACTTTGTTGGGGACCAGATAATCAAAATGCTCAAATTTAACCATACATAGCTGATATTGCTATTAACTTGTGGGGTATAGATTTACTTCAGCAATGGAAAACTGCAATAACTATACCTTCCTCTCATACTAATTCCTTTCAAATGTCAAATTTAGCATAGAGGCCACTGCCCCAAAATATGGTCTTAAATTATCTTGGAAGAGCAATAATCCAGGGTGGGTGGAGCAGTGACCATTAACTAAAGAAAAACAAGATGCCTTACAATTTTTAATTCAGGAACAGTTAGAGCAAGGACATAATGAGCCCTCTACCAGCCCTTGGAATTCTCCTGTCTTCGTTGCAAAAATGAAGAATGCTTACTGATCTTCACTAAGTTAATTAAACAACTGTTCCTATGGATCACCTGCAACCAGGTCTTCCTTTACCCTCTATGATCCCTTCTAATTGGTATTTATATGTCATTGACTAAAAGATTGTTTTTTCAGCATATATTTGCATCCTGAAGACTTACCACATTCCGCCTTTTCTTTGTCTTCTATAATCAACAAAGTCCCTATCTGTGTTTTCAGTGGAGAGTTCTGCCACAAAGTATGTTAACTAGCCCTACTTTGTGTCAGCATTTTGTTGATCAGCTGTTACAGCTCATTGGGAAAAAATATCCCACAGCCTACATCATTCATTATATGGATGATATTTTATTTGTACACCAAAGTTTAGCTGTTTTGCAAGACATATTTAAACAAGCTGTACCTACCCTAAAATCTTATCTTGAAATTGCTCCAGAGAAAATTCAAGCTACATCCCCCTATAATTATTTGGGATACAAATTGACTCAAACACAAATTCTCTCAAAACACATTAGTCTTAGGTTAGATTCTTTATCTACCTTAAATGATTTCCAAAAACTGTTAAGTCATTCATTGGTTACATCCAACTTCAGGAATACCAACCTACACCTTGACTAATCTTTTTAATCTTCCTCATCTTAGAACCTTTGGACTTAAATAGTCCTCATTCATTTACTCCAGAGGCAAACAAGGAACTGCAACTAATTGAAAAAGAGTTTGCCTCAAAAGAATTAGAGTTGACATTCAATTACCAATTTAACTGATAATTATAGCCAGTTCTCTCTCTCCAACTGGAGTTATTTATCAAGAGAAAACCCTTTTAGAGTGGCTATTCCTTCCTAATAAAATTGTACAAAAATTACAATATTTAAACAAAATTTGTGAGCTAATTGCTAAAGGCAGAAACAGAATTTGCCAACTTATAGGCTATGACCCTTGTTCTATCATTGTTCCTTCTACAGAAAAGAAAATTCAACTCAATTTTCAATTATCTTTGCCTTGGCGAATCACTCTTGTATCTCATGTAGGCTTAATTACCAACAAATATCCTCATGATAAAAGATTTCAATTTCTAAAACTTACTTCCTGGATCCTTCCTCATATTGTCAAAGACTCACCAATTACAGATGGTATCACTTTTTACACAGATGCCAACAAGCATAGCAAGGTTGGAAACACTGATAGTAATAACTCAAAAGTTGTTCAAAGTCCTTATAATTCTGTGCAGAAGAATGTAATGTATGCTATTCTTATTCTACTCCAAGACTTTCATTGTCCTATGAATGTAGGAACAGACTCTCAATATATGTGCTTTCCTGTTAAACACTTAGAAACAACAACTATTACTTCCACTGATGACATTTCTTCTCTTTTTTGATCTATCCAGAGATTCCTTAGACATCGTATTCGTCCCATATACATTACTCATATTAGAGCACACATCACTCTACCTTGTTCTATGACTTCACTAAATTCACAAATATATCAAGCCCTTGTTGGTACTGTTCAAGAAGCGTTTACTTTTCATTCCTACACACCTGCTAATGCAAAGATGCTTCATGAGAAATTTCATCTTACAAAAACTCAGTCACAGAAAATTATTTCTAGTTGCCCTTCTTGCTCCAAAATACATGTTCCCTCCTTTCATGAAGGTATCAACCCTACAGGAGAAATGACAAACAAAATATGGCAAATGGATGTGACTATCGTCCCATCCTTTGGTAAATTAAAATATGTTCATCATTCCATAGATAATTTTTCTCATTTTTCTTGGGTAGCAGCCTTACCTGGAGAAAGGGCTCACCATGTCATTCAACATTTATTAGAATGTTTAATGTCATGGGGCTTCCTAAGTCTAATAAAACTGACAATGCACCTTCTTATTCTGCTCAAAAATTAAATACCTTTCTGTCTTTTTGGAATATTCAACTTCCTCATGGTATTCCCTATGTTCTCAAGGCCAGGCCATTATTGAATGACACCACAAAACATTAAAAGATATGTTATTTAAACAAAAAGGAGGAGATGGTACACTCCCCTTGAATAACAGTCCTAGATATATTCTTACTAGAGCTGTTACTGTTCACTCTTAATTTTTTGAATCTCAACAATGATGGAAACACAGATGCTGAACGTCACTGGACATCTCTTACCCATTCACCACCTTCTCAAATACAGCAACCTATTTTCTGTAAGAAACCTGACATGTCTGAATGGAAACCTGGTTATGTGTTACACTGGGGTTGAGGCTTTCCTCATATCATTACAGAACAGCAAGAGAAGCACTGGTTACCTCCCGCTGGATTAATCCTTGATATGAGCAAAAGACCTCACCAGCACTTTGACGAATCTGCCCCTCACTGATCTCTTCAATAACATGACCATCAAGCATATGAACAAACATCATCCTCTCCCAAGAACTACTAACTCCACTTTTCCTTCTTGGGGTCAAATCAAAAAGCTGTCATCAGTCACTAAACATTTAGTGAAACATCAAGGTAAATGTCTTAAGGGCAGACTTCTTGTTCCTGGCAATGATTGCACAAAGGTAAAAGCTGCTACAAAGAATTTCACGTATTGAGCCTATATCCCTAACCCTCCCCTTAACAGAACAATATCTTAGATTAACCCTCCCCTTTCTATTTAAGTCCTGGCAGTCGTGACCTTCAACCCATTCTCACTGCATGATTTTTCTCTTATATGTAATAGTACTAAAAACAAACAAGAACCATGCCGCTCCTCCAGACTTCAACTTGGAAAGGGTAAGACACTACCTTTCCCCCACCTAACATTCCAATCTGAACTATGTATCTTGCTATTCGTTTATAATGGGTGCAATGGACCCATTCTTGGCAGAGGCAAGAAACCTCAGGCATTAGTTAATACTTCCTATGGAAGGGTCATTGATTGGAGACCCCAGAGGTCAGCCTGAAACAAACAGTTAGGTGGAGAAATGCATTAGTTTTTGTGAGAACAACTACCATAGCCAACTATTCTCATATTGTTTGGCATGGAGGAGGCATGTCTCCCCCTGTGCCTAGCCCCTGTTGTTATGGAACAACATAACATCATTTTTAGATAGATTTACAACAACATATACCTGAATCCTTTGTTAAAGAATTGCAATCTGTCACAGAAACAGAAATTAAAAAGCATTTCCAATAGTGTTACTAATTTTTCTCTTTTTTTCTTCTGTGAAGGCCCTCACTGGCACCACTGGTATAATTCTGTTAATTACTATATGTGCCCTCTTGTTCTTTTGCCTAGCAAGAAAAGGAGCTACTCTAGAAGAACTACTGGAAGGAACAATGGCTATTTTTTTCCTTATCCTACCCAAAAATGTCTTAAACAAAAACAGGGGATATGTACAGGAATGGACACCATGCTTGCAAAGGACAATTACTGATTCTTATCACATTAAAAGGAACAGCTGAGCATAGGACAGTCTCCTGGCAGGCTTAGAAACATTTTGTGACTTTGGGGCAATCCCCCAAATAACTCAGTGTTCAGGAATGAGATAAGGTCGGTCGCTCACTAGTAAGCATGTGTTAAGCATTGATGTTTAGTACTTCTTCATGAGGGTTGTGGGGAAAGAACATGTGAGGAAAGAACATGTGGGCAAAGAACATATGAGGAGAGCATGTGGCAATCTTTATGCATGCAGCCCTCATATGTAATTACCTTAACTCTCCACACCTGTTGTGTATAACCTTAATAAATAGCCATGCAGAGGGGGCTCTTGGCTACCCTGCACTTAACATTAGCCTGCCTCTCACAAGCTTATACTTCTAATCCGTGTCACGCCTAGTTCCTTTCTGTGGAGACTGAGACCAGGGCCTTAGGGGTCGCGTCAGTCATTTAACTTTGTAATGTAATATTTTGGGACAAGAACTTGGACTATCCTGTTTTGCTAAAAGAACATGCAACAATATCCTTTCATCGTTTGGAAACTTATGGTTAATAAGTGAAAAAATGCTAGAGGTACGTATGTATACAAAAGTAACTGAAGGAAATCAGTGACATAAAATGAAAATAAAATTAAACTTATCATTATAATTTGTTTTTATAAATCTAAAAATTAATATGTTCTGTAGTTAGGGAACAAAGAAGATGTCTATCTTTAACAAAATCATAAGCTGTCAATATTTCAAAAAGTTTGTCAAGTAGTGCATTTTGGTGATGCAATTATAAGAAGAACAACTTATAATAATAAGCTAGGATCCATCTCTATGTACTTAAAATATGAGATTAGTATTTATAAGATAAAGGTGTAACAATTGGTAACCATTAGTTTCATTCTGAGGGCAGTGTCTATTTCAGGCCAATATACCTTCAAAGGCTAGAAAATATTAAAGAAAAATTTGGATTTGTTCTGTTTAAATAGATAATAAATTTTAATAAAATTATTTTTATATTCCTCTATTTTTACTTCCATATTTGTCACATGAAATACAGACATAAAATAAATAAAGGTTCCATTCGTCTCATGATTATAGTGATAACACTTACCTTAGTGGTAAAGCCATAGGGACAGAAGACAGAGGAAGGTCCTAATAATAGGAAAAGGGCATGTGGTGGCCCCACAAAGAGGCCCCACCTCTTTCCTCCAAAGCCCAATTCCCAAGTTGTGTGGTTCATATTGACATTTCTTTTGGTATTTTGCTTCTCAACCTCTGACTTAATATAAGATGTGTGTTTCACACCCTACTCTCATTATGGTCTTGAGGAATTGGCATTGATTTCTCTTCTTACTTTCAGAGTAGGAATTACATTGGAATCCAAGTCAAAAAAAAAAAAAAAAAGGAAGGAAAAGAAAAACAAAGCAGAGTATGTGAGCAGTCAAAATTTAAATTTTTTCAATAAGAAGAAAACAACAAAAAGCAGAAACTTCCCTCACTAAGTTGTAATTATATATCAGTTTCCTAGAACTCCCATGGCAAAATAGCTCAAAATAAGTGGCTTAAAACACCAGAAATGTATTCCCTCACCCTTCTGGAGGCTACGAGTCTGAAGTCAAGCATCAAGAAGACTGGCTCCTTTTGGAGGCTCTGAGAGAGGGTCTGCTACGTACCTTCCTCTCAGAGTCAGATGATTGCTGGCAAACCTTGGCCTTCCTTGTCTATGTATAGAGATCACTCAAATCAATCTTTGTCCTAACCATAGTGTTCTCCTATTTGCGTCTGTCTCCATCTCTGTATCCAAGTTTCTCTAGTCTTGTAAGAGGACATCAGTCATATTGTAGGACCCGCTCTAGTCCAATATAACCTCATCTTAACATGATTACAACTGCCAAGACCCTATTTCCAAATAAGATCACATGCACAGGTTCCAGATAAGCATCAATTTAGGGGAGATACTACTCAAGACAGTACAGATACTATTTGCCAAAAGTAACTTCTTAGCTCCGGAGATGTATAAACTCTTTAATGAAACACAAGTGTAAGATGAAAAGAAAATGTTTGATAATTTATAAGAAGGAAAAAAGTTCAGTATCTAAATAAAAAATATTTTGAAATTAAACATTCATAACAGAAGATAATAGAAACATTTAGGTAGAAATAATAGGTGGAAACATTTTTAAAAGCTTCAAGTATCTTATGAGTAATCTAAAACAAATGTAAATTGAAGTTGTTGTTTTTGCTATCTTTTTTTTTACTTTGGGGCGTTTTAACAAAATTTGTTAAATATTTATTTTGGTCATACCTCTCACTTTAAATTTTATGAGTAGCCCACATCTAGTTCTTCCTCCTGCCAGCATGTCAGGAACAGCATTCTATATTCCCCTTTATTTCTGTTTTATTCTATACGTCTTCACCTCATTCTGACCGGCAGTATTTTTCTTTTTTAAATTGATTTACTCCAGCTCCATAGTAGTTGGAGATTTTATTTTATTTTTTTTCTGTGCATGTTTTGTTTTCTTTTTTATTGCTTTTTTTTAATTGAATCATAGCTGTGTACATTAGTTCAATCATGGAGTACAGTGTGTGGGCTTCATATACAATCTGAGATATTTTCATCTGCCTGTTCAACATAAAATTCGTGAGATTTTCTCATTTACTGTGTGAAAACATTTGTGTTCTGCATGTAGTAGTTTTCTCCTGACCCTTCAAAGATGCACCTCAAGTGTGATCTCACCCTTTATCCTCTCTCCTTCCACCCTCTCCCTCTCCTTCCCTCCCTCTCCCCTTTCCCCATCTTCTTGTGCAATAATTGGGTTGTAGCCTTCACATGAAAGGTATAAATTTCCTTCATATTAGAGCTGTATACATTGGATAATTTTTCCAGCTCCATCCATGTAAATATGAAAGAAGTAAAGTCACCATCTTTCTTTAAGGCTGCATAATATTCCATGGTATACAAGTACCACAATTTATTAATCCATTCATGGATTGATGGGCACTTGGGCTTCTTCCATGACTTGGCAATTATGAATTGGGCTGCAATAAACAATCTGCTACAGATATCTTTGTTGTAATGTGATTTTTGGTCACCTAGGTAAATACCAAGTAAAGGAATTATAGAGTCAAATGGCAAGTCTATTTTTAGATCTCTGAGTGTTCTCCAAACATCTTTCCAAAAGGGATGTATTAGTTTGCATTCCCACCAGCAATGTAGAAGTGTTCCCTTTTCTCCACATCCACGCCAACATCTCTGGTTT